>PVJX010039006.1:0-15991 GCA_004027295.1 Dolichotis patagonum
GGCACCGGGCGCGGGGCGGACGCCGCGACGGCGCGAGCTCCAGGCTCGGCCCGCGGCCCGCGCCTCCCCCGCGCGCACGGCCTCCCCGAACACTTTCCTGCCTCGGGCACAAATAAACCGGAGGCTTCTTTTTTTTTTTTTTTTTTTTTTTTTGGGCAACTTTCCCAAAATGGCGGAAATTGGAGCCGATCTATAGGAAATTCTCACACACTCGGCCGGGAGGGCGGCGGCGCGGCGGCGGCGGGCGAACGCAAACTCTCGGCCGCCGAGCCGGGCCGCGGTCCGCGTGTGCGTGCGTGCGAGCGAGCGAGTGAGTGTGCGTGTGCGCGCCGGAGTCGGAGGCCTCTCTCTCTCGCCGCCGCCGCGCACACCCGCACTCACACTCGCGCACACGCAGCAGCACGGCGGGCGGACGCGCCTGCACACTCGGCCGGCCGGGCGGGGAGAAAGTGGCCGCTCGGCCTCTTTTCCCACTGCCGCGGCCGCCCGCGCCGGGACTTCTCGCGCTCGCCGCCCGCCCGCTCCCGGTGCGCGCCCGGCACAAAGGCCACACGGGCGGAGGGGGCCGCAGGGGCGGCGCGCGGGGCTCGCGCCTCCTCCCCGCCGCGCGGATCGCGGGCCCCGGCCACCCCCGCGCGGCCCCCACGCCCGCCGCCGCCGCCGGCGCCCCCAGCCTCGGCCGCCGCGCTCCCCGCCCCGGGGCTGGCGAGCTCCGCGGCGCCCACCCCGGACCCGCGCCCCTGCGCTCCAGCGCCGCCGCCGCCGCGCTCCCCCACCCGCGCCGGTGTCACGAAAGCGACCCAAGTGACAAGCGGGGGGCGCGGGCCGGGGGTCGCCGCGTCCCGCCGCCTGCGCGCGCCCCAGCCCTGCGCGGCCGCCTCGCCGCCGCCTCCCGCGCGGCCCCCACACCCTTCCCGGGTGCGCGCAGAGAAAAAATACAAGTCTCTCCTCCCCCCATTTTTTTCCTTTCTCTTTTCTCTCTCTTTTGTTCCTCTTTCGCACTCGCACTCACTACTTCGAGGGAGATGCCCGGAGACTCCCCCTCCAGCCCTTTCCGAGTCACTTGCCCACTTTTTTTCCCGGGGATGAAGTTTTCTGCTGTTTCCCAGAGGCGCGGGGAAGTGGGGGAGAAACCCCTCCGTCCTTCCCCTCCCCTGATCTGTTTCACAAGACCAGGCAGGGTGCGCTTCCTTCCCTCCGGAGGGCTCTTTAACTTTCATCCCCGCCCGGAAAAAACACCCACGCGGGGCTCGGCCACGGACCCGGCTTCGGATTCAGGAGAGGTTAGATCCCGATCGCCCGCTTCTTACCCCCAAATTTTCTCTCGCTCTTTTTTTTTTCTCCGTCTCACGAGTAGTCCTGACAAATGGTCCAGGGCTGCGGGCGCAGTGCGCATGTGCGCGTGGAGCCAGGCTGGGGAGAGGGGAAACTGCGCTGGTGCCGGTGCCGCCGCCGCCGCCGCCGCGGCCCGAGGCTCGCGCTCGCTGCGCTGCGGCTGCTGCTGCTGCTGCTGCTGCTGTTGCTGCTGCTGCTGCTGCGCCCTCGCCGCCCGCCCGCCGGGAGCTGCAGGGCCGGCGCTCGAGCCGCGGCCGCCCGCGGGGACCGATTCAGGTGCATCTGGCGCAATCCCTGGCCCCGGCTCGCGGCGACGGTCCGAGCACATGGGAGAGAGGCTGCTCGGCTTCTGGATCTATTTGTCTATTTTGCACTTTACTTTTTTTTTTTTAAAGCAATCCTCAGAGCTGCTCAGCCACCATGTGCAGGGAAAACGTATGCGTGCAGCCATTGGGCAGTGGGCCCCGGCCTCTCCCCAAACGCTGCCCGAAGCCGAAAGCCGTGCCACAGGTCAGGAAAAAAATGGGAAATAAAGTTTTAAGCTTCTGACAGAGTGGTAGGCTCCCCCTCTTTTAGGACTAGAAGATACATAATAAACTATGTGTGGAAACTTGCTCCTCCAGTTGCTGCCTGAGTGTGGGTCTGTCTGGATGGCGTCCAGGGAGGGCTAGGCCTCTCCTGAGACCCGCCCGCATCCCTACCCCAATTTAGAGGTCACCACGCAAGTACTTTGCGGTGCTGGGTCCAGACTGCCCCCTTAACCTATTCAACCAAGATGGCGGAGCGCTCCTCAGTAGCAAAACTTGCCTTTGTCAGTGGGTCCAGACTACTGGAGACCAGAACAGTATTGCAGGGCGTGGTGATTCCCCTCACTTAGGAGGCTGAGGCAGGAGGATTGTCTCTGAGTTGAAGGCCAGATTGGCCTACATATTAGTGAGTTCAAGGTGAGTGTGAACTGCATAGCATAACTCTGTGTCAAAAACCAAAACAAACAAGACGAATTGTACTTTGGAATTGACAACTTACCTTATACTGACAGTCAGCTGTCATTTGAGCTGTTCACCATTCTTCTCTACTAGATAGGCGTATGGGCAGAATAACTCAGGTAAATAAAATTGTGCTAAGCATTTTGATGTCTACACCAGAGTTCGCTATGCGAAGAAAAGAAAAGTAGGGTGTGCCCTCAGCAAGAGTGCAGCAAATCTTTTATTTTTCAGGGATGAGAGGGTAAAAAGAGGCCTCTCTCCCCAGAGCACTCTATTTATTTGGTATCTAATAAAGGGTAAAAGAGCCCAGGGATGTAGCTCAGCAGCACAAGTGCCTACCTGGCAAGTGCAAGGTCACGAGTTCAATCCCTGGTACAAAAAAAAAAAAAAAAAGTAAAAGAGGCTTTTTCTGAAATCACTGCCTAAGGCCTAGAATTTAAATATATCACAGATGGAAATTCTGTATTAAAAATCTTTCTCCCAAAATGTAATATTATTCTTGATTGGATTTTTTCATTTAAGGAGTGTTCCTTGAACCAGTTTCAGAAAGTAAACTGCTAAATGCTTTCCTAGGACCATGAAACTACCCTAGAGAAGCATCGCCTGACTGTTTCTTCCGTTGGTAGGGCTGACCAAATTCTCCAAACCAGAAATCAAGGCGCGAGGCTTGACATGTTCTTTCGAAGTTTGTAAGTGAACCTTACAAAGCTGAAAGGAGCCTGTTAAAATATGCTTCCTGTGTTGGGCGGCCACCAGTCCGGGGTGTGAACTAGCGAAGCCTGGGTTAGTGAGAGCCACTGATGTCTCAACCCACTGGCTGCCTCCTGACTTTGCTTGCTACATCTAACCTGTCCCCCCAGCACTGCCCTTGCGCAGCTTCATCCGAGAATGGAATTGCTGCCTCTCACCTTTTCTCTCCGGCCTGGAAAAAAAAAAGCAGCAAATGACCAGCGGCCAACTACAGGAGAAGGAAACAAAGGCCATGAATTATGTGTCAAGCTAACATCTTGCCCCAAAAGAAACTATATTACTTTTAGTAATTTATTTATTTATTTGTCTTCTTGAGACAGGGTCTTGCTATGCGGTTCAGGCTGGCCATGGGCTTACTCTGTAGCCTAGGCTGGTCTGGAACTTGCAACAATCCTCTTGCCTCAGCCACCCGAGTGCTGGGGTTACCGGAGTGCCTCACCACACCTGGCTGATTTTTGATTCCTCTTTCCAAACATTCATCATTGATGCCATGTCGCCAGATCATTTCTGGATGATGGCTGCTGTTGTATGTATGCTTTCAGGGATATCTGCACGAGCGGCATTTTATTTATTCATTGTCTTTTTGAGAGGGTCTCGCTGGGTAGTTCAGGCTGGCCTTGAGCTCACTTTTGTATCCCAGGCTGGTTTTGAACTTGCAATGAGTCTCCTGTCTCGGCCCCCTGAGCGCTGGGATGACAGGGGTGCACCACCATGCCAGTCTCAAACTGCATTTTGTAAATGTGTGTCAATGGCCTGCCTTGTGATAGGCATGTTACAGCCTAGTGATAAACAGATGATCAAAACTAGGTAGGTCGTGGCTTAAGACATTTCTCCCCCTGGGTCCTGTGTTGCAGTATGGTAACTGTGCGTAAAATAAGTGCGCCTGGACTTGTGCAGTTGGGCCACCACAGAAGGACACTTGCGGCTACAAGGAAAGGCTTTCCAGGAATCAGGGCTAACCTGATTTTTTTTTTTTTAAACAGTACTGGGGATTGAGCCCAAGGCCTTTATACCGAGCTAAATTCCCAGCCACCTTTTATTTTTATTTATTTATTTTTGAAACAGCATGATGGTGTCTTTTAGGCTGGTTTCAAACTCACTGTGTAGCCCAAATTGAGGGTGAAGTTGCAGTGATCCTCCTGCATCAGCCTCTCTATTGCTAGGATTATAGGCCTGCACCACCGAGCCAAGCTCCGTTTTAATTTTTTTTTTATTTTTAGACCGGATCTTACTCAGTTTCCCAGGCGGGGCTCAAACTTGCAATCCCCCTGCATCAGCTGCCCAGAGTCCTGGGATAACAGGTGTGCTCACCACGAGGACTAATTCTTTTTTTTTTTTTTTTTTTTTTTTTGCGGTACTGGGGATCGAACTCACGACCTTGCACTTGCCAGGCAGGCGCTTATACCGCTGAGCTAAATCCCCAGCCCGAGGACTAATTCTTAATGTGTGCATGCACCTAGTATGCGAAATGCTTCTCTTATTCCCAGCAGGCTTCATGGGAAGGTAAGAAAATCCGAAACTGCTTGATAAAGGCCCAAACATTCAAACAGCAGGGTTTGCCTGAAACTGCACTGCTGGGGATTCCCTAACAGAAAATAGGGCTAAGGAGGCATCTCCAGTTCATTGTCTTTCTCCTCCTGAGACCATTATGGAAAACCTCATCTGATTTCAACATGTGGTTCACCAGAGTAGCTCACCTGTGAGAATCATGACTTTGAAGGCTGCTGGTCATTTATTTTTCTTTTTTTCTTTCTCTTTTCTTTCTTTCTTTCTTTCTTTCTTTCTTTCTTTCTTTCTTTCTTTCTTCCTTTCTTTTCTTCTTTCTTTTCTTGCTTGCTTGCTTTCTTTCTTTCTTTCTTTCTTTCTTTCTTTCTTTATTTCTTTCAACAAAGAATCCTTTTCTCTTACCACCTGAGACGGAAGCAGGTAGCCTAGATCTAGGTAACACTGCCGTATCCTTCGTGGCAGGGTGCACATCTTACCTACCTCTTGCTGTCTGGTTCCTAAGTGGAAATACACTAGTGGATGCCTTCTTGCGGTACTCCAGCCCCTCCCGTTTGGTGCCTGGTTAATAATTTATATGAATGCCTTCTCTTAAACATTGCTTAATCTCATCCTCCTCCTCCCTTCTCCCTTCCTACCTCCCTGTGCTTCTCCGTACTGCAAGTACACACCAGATGCACCCACAGACCAAAGGGTCTAACTTCCCTGATACCCCAAATGGAAACATTAGCTCACATCTTTGTTTTTCTGTGGGTGTGCTTATTTACACCCAAACTCCTGCTCACTCCCAAACGATTTCAGGCTACTTGGTTCCTAAATACACCTACGCCGAGGTTATTTTACATGGAAGGTGTTTTAAACATCACTGCACACATTGTTCAAAGATGTTTTGGTATGGTTTGGGTATGTCGAGACAGTCTTGCTATCATATTTTTAGGCCTAAAATTTTCTCCCTCGTTTGAGCAAGAAAACATAGTAATTGATTTCTGAGGGCTCTTTGAAAGACGTGTCCCTTCATGTCCCTTGTCCTGCCCCATGTGACACTGGAGTACAAATAATAGAGAGCAGAGAAAGGAATTTAGAGGAAGGGGTGAAACTTTGGAATGCCAACCTGGGAGCGCATTTCCCATTTCCCTGGTGGAAGCCTGTTGCTAATGAGGCGGAGGGCGAGGATTCCCTCCCGGTGACCAGTGAGTTTTGGTCCATTTTGTAGCCATGGACTGATTTCCTAACCCCACAGCCAGGTCGCAGGATGCCGTCCATCACACATTGTAAGACAAAATTGCGTCTTTCTAGGGAAATTTTCTAAATAAATGATCCTTGAAGTCATTCTTTTTAATGTATTATCTTCCTTTTAAGGATGAATTGAGATATTGATCCATGTTTCAGCAAGAATAAAAAAGATGTTAACATTGATTGGACCAAGATTTTTATTATTATTATTACTGCCACATGTAGATGCTGAGTTTGATCTTACTTGGTTCCTTCAGGTACTTTCCTTTGAATCCGGATTCTTTGTCTTGGGACACACCTGCATAGTTCTTAGCCCAGAGTGTGCCATAGTGAAATGTAATTTCACTTTAAAGGAAAAAGGCCACACTATTACTCACCCACCAAGGAAAGGATTATAAGAGGTGACATATTCTAAGCATCTTGAGGGAATTATGTAAATAGCCTGTGGACGGATGTGACCATTCAGATACCAAGAAGGTACCAACCCAAATGTTATATTATATACCTATACAAAAGAATAGAATAACATGGACTTCTAAGTTAAAAAGAAAGCACTGTTTTTAATTGTTCGCAGCATACTCATTTAAAAACCTTAAGCCCAGAACCCTTACAAGGAAGCAGCATGAGTGAGGACGAGCCAGACTTCAGATCACCTATGGCCACAGCCCAGAGCTCCCCAGAACCCATTCCATTCACTCCAGCCTCCTGGCCTTGGAGAACCGAATTGATTCTCAGGGTTCACCTGTGGGGAGCATCGGCCTGTCCACCCTCCCCTACTCAGCCGTATGAACTGGAGGTCCTGGGATAAAGCTACCGGACAGGCATTGCACAAGCTGAATGATTCTCAGAAGAAAACAGGCAAAGGCATAGACGTAGAACCCATGGGGCTGGGCCGCCATGGTGAAGGTGGTGGAGGTGTCCCAGTCTGTGTGTGACCTCCCATTCCCAAATGGCGCTCTGCTTTCCGAGAGCTCTGGCCACTCTGCTCACCATGAGGGACAGCTGCGTGGTGGAATCCTTGTCTGCTCTGGTTCACCCGTCATAAGTCACCATCACTGGTGGAGAACTGAGGAGGCGGCTGAGTCAAGAAAAAAACTGAAGACCCCAGGCAGTGTGTATGATTCACACATTTTGGCCCTGCAGAATTATAGAGGACCAGGTTAGGAACTCAGTTTAGTTGATCCAATTCCCAGTCTGGGTTTTTTCTTTTTTTCCTTCATTAGTGGAAAATGCAAGCAGACTTAGATTCAAATCCTGACTCCACTACTTGCTAATCTGTGGTCTTGGGCAAGTCATGGAGCCCTCTCACCCCTGTTCCTGTGTCTGTAAGGTGGAGATATTAACACTCCCAGCTCAGGAGGTGCTTACCAGGTTTGAAAGGATGAGTGCAAGAGTAATCCTGGGCATTTAGTTAATAATCAATAAATGTTAGCTTCTGCTGGGGTTGGTGGCCCAGTCCTGTGATCCCTAGCACTAGGGACGCTGAGGCAAGACGACTGGGATCGATGTGAGTTCAAAGCCAGCCTGGGCTACATAGTGAGTTCAAGGCCAGTCTGGACTACATAAGGAGACTGTGCCTCAAAAAAAAAGTTAGCTTCGGAGTAAACACTTTCATGCTTTTATTATTTTACTAGATGTTAGCTAAGTATAATTGTATATGTTTACAGCTTACAAAAGAGCATATATATAAACATCAATCTAATTAACATAGCCATCTCCTCTGATACTGCTCAGGGGCAGCATTCTCCTGTCTGACTGAACCACTCAACCCTCTGGCAAACATCTCCTTGTCCCCTCTGTTCCCAGCCCCAAGTAACAGCCCCTCTTTCCTCTACTTACGCATGTGCACACCTTTTAGCTTCCACGGATAGAGACCCACTTGCGATTTGTTTTTCTGTGCCTGGTTCATTTAGCATGCAGTCTTTCAGTTTGATCCATGTTGTCTCAAATGACATAATTTCCCTCCTTCTAAAGGCTGAATAGTATTCTATTGTGCATACATGCCACATTTCTTTTATCCATTCATTGGTAGATGGACATTTAAATTGATTCCATAACTTGGCAACTGGGAATAGTTCTTCAATAGACTTGAGAGTATAGATGCGTTTTCAATGTGCTGATTCCAAATCCCCTGGATATACACCTAGAAGCGGGATTACTGGGTCATATGGTAGTTCTGTTTTCTTTCTTTTGTCCTTTTGAGACAGGGTCTCACTATGCAGTTCAGGCTGGCCTTGAACTCACTTTGTACCTCACGTTGGCCTCAAACTCATAGCACTACCCCTGCCTCAGCCTCCGAGCACTGGGATTACAGGCGTGTGCCGCCGCGCCTAGTTTCTATATTCTACTTTGTTTTGTTTTGTTTGTTTTTATTTGGCTGTGTAGCCCAGTTTGCTTTGATCTCTTGCTCCCCCGCTTCGGCCTCCCAAATGCTAGATTATGGATGTGTACCACCATGACAGGTTTTTGTTGTTGTTGATGGTGGTTGGTTTGTTTGTTTGTTTGTTTGTTTTGAGACAGGGTCTCAGGCTGACCTCGAACTCTTAGCAATCCTCTCGTCTCAGTCTCCCAAGCGCTGGGATTACAGGTGTGCACCACCACACGTGGCCTCTCCCTCTATCTGTTGATCCTCTTTCCCTTTGAGAAAGATCTATCTCCTTACTTCCTATTTTTTTGGCGTTTTATTTATAATTTTGGTTTCTCATGGGAGAGAAACTATGTGATATTTGAGCCTGTTGTCTGACTTATTTCCCTAAACATCATGGTCTCCAGCTGCATCTGTTTTCTTATAGTTGACTCGAGATCATCTTTCTTTATGGCAGTGTAGTACTCCACTGTGTAAATGCCACATTTTCATCACCCATTCATCTGTGGATGGGCATGATGTCACTGTTGTGAATTAGGCCCCTGGGCTTTTTCATGTGTCTTCTGATGAGTGCTGGCCCACCTCCTTTGCCAGATGCTTCCCTCTGCTTTTCCTAGTATTGGGAACTGTACCTACACATAGGAAGTGCACAGTAGCTATTTAGTAAATAACTCAAATATATCATGCTAATCTTACACTGGCATGTTACCTGTCCCTTTCCTCGCTGGTCACCAGGCCACAAAGGTATCAGTCCTGTCCCGGACATGGTCATAAGCGACATCCTCCTAAAAGTTCCTAAAACCATGTAAACAGAGAGTGCTAATGGAATTCATAGGCCTGATTTCAAAGGAGCCTGCTGTTCAGAATATATTATCTTTATTTAGCATTTACATTACACTTTACATTTTCAAAGCCCTTTTCAGTTTTGTTCAGCTAAATATTTCTTATACCATCCCTGTATCATCTTTCATAAGGGTGGTCGCAGCGGCCCAGTGCCCGTGGCTAATATCTGCGTCTGGAGTTGGATTTGCCACAGAAATACGGTAAACGTAACTGTGTGTAAAATATCTGGGGGGTTGCTTTGTCCTGGAAAATGCAGAAGGGAATGTGGATGTAAGAGAAGGGGACAGTCTGTTACTTTAAATTATCCGAGCTCTGCCTTACACTTGGTTCCATTTCCAGAACTAGAATCAATAGAAAGGTTTTTAAACCCAGGTTTCTCAATGCATAACGTCTTTAAAGAGTATCATTTTGAAATGCAACATTAAACCATTTCAACACATCTCAGTAATTTCTCGGTGTTTTTCTATGACAACCTCTTCAAGATAATCTCTTTCCTAGAGTCTGCAAGGGGAGATTCCCACACCGATGGTCTTGGAAATTGGTGAAAGTGGTTTAAAAAAATCAACAGATCGCTGATTAATTCAGCCAGGGTCAGTCTCACCTAAGAGGCTATGAATGGATTAAGGCGATTTGGGGAACACCCAGAGCCAGTCAGGTGCCGCTGCTCCGTCTCAGGAATGCTGGGGTCTGCAGCGAGGGTGATCTCTGAGGCAGCCGAGGGGCTTCCCTGCCCGTGAACGCAGCAGGAACCCGAGGAGCCCCGAGGAGCCCGGGTGAGGCTGGCAAACCTGCTGTCTGACCGGAGGTGACCCCTTCTTCAACCCGCCCTGGCGTGCACTAGTTTCCGGGTGGCCCCCTCCCCTTGGGCTCCCCACAGCTCTCTAGGTCGCTGCCCTGTCCCCTTCAGGATCCTCCTTGAAACTTGCAGACGCTCTCTTCCCTCAGGCTGTGCCTTTTTGGACGGCCTTCTCTCCAGTCCTCCTCGCCGTCCTCCAGGGCTCAGCCTGCTGTGGCCCACGGGGTTTTCCTCACAGCCAAACAAACGCTCGGTCCTCCCAGTCCCAAAAAAGAAGCCCTTCTCTCCACTGTCTTCCCTGCACACTGCCACCCTTTCTCCTCGCCTCTGCTGCCAGCCTGGATGAAGAAGCGGCGCACACCTCCTTTCTTCATTTCCCTACTCCCCAGCCACTCTTCTGTCCCGGCCACTGTCACACAGTGACCTGCACAGTGACTTTCCAAATGGCAAGTCCAGCGGCCAGAGTCCACTGGCTGCTTATGATTTTGGATGCAGCTGACAGTGCTAACTAATCCCTAAACTGTCTTCTCCCGAGGCTTCTTCATCACTTCAATGTTCTAGCTGACTCCCACCCCCAATCCATTTTATTTCAAAGAGGAAAAAAGAAAACAAAATTTCAAAACATGTCAGTCAGGGAGCAACAATGGTACATACATTGCACATTGTGCTCCCCAAATCATTCACCCACTGCTCAAGAGATCTGCATTCAATTGTCCAAACAGTGCTGGAACAAATCTTTCTCTTCAATGAACTCAGAGAAATCAGTAGTACAACTATATTAACTATTTTTATGTGTATACATATACATGTTGTTTCTTTCAGCTTTTCACACTAGTGAGACAATACATTATTTACACATGTGTGTCTGGTTCATTTTGCTTATGAGTATGGTCTCAAGTAGCATCCATTTACCTATAAAAGTCTCCAGTTTGTCCTTCTTTATGACTGAGTAATACTCCATTGTATAAAAATACCACATCTTTTTTATCCATTCCTCAGTCGATAGGCATCTAGGTTGTTTTCAAGATCTAGCTATTGCAAATTGTGCTGCTATAAACATGGGTGCACATATATCACGTGGTTGACATTTTTAATTCGTTTGAGAAGATACCCAGGAGGGTTGAATGGGACCTCTAGTCCTAGTTTTTTGAGGAAACTCCACACTGATTTCCACAGTGGTTGCACCAGTCTGCACTCCCACCAACAGCTGAGAAGGGTTCCTTTTTCCCCACAGCCCCTCCAGCATTTGTTATTGCTTGATTTCTTGACACTAGCCATTCTTTCTGGGGTGAGGTGGAATCTCAGGGTTGTTTTAATTTGCATCTCTCAAATGACCAGTGATGCTGAACCTTGTTTTGTATATTATTTGCTATTTGTATTTCTTCATCTGAGAAGTGTGTATTCATCTCATTTTTGGATTGAGTTTTTAAATCTGGGAAGACTGATTTTTTTTTTTAACTTCTTTATATGTTCTCAATAGTAATCCTTTGTCTGAGGAACAGCTGGCTAACATTTTCTCCCACATTGTGGGTTGTCTCATCACTCTGTTGGTTTCTCTTGCTGTGCAAATGTATTTCAATAGCGTGAGATCCCAGTTGTTGATTCTTTGTGATAGTTCCTGTGCAACCTGGCTTTTGTTCATAAAGTCTGCCTACACCAGTGTCTTCAAGAGTGTTACCTACTCTACCTTCCAGCAGATTTGATGTTTCTCTTTCACTGTTAAGCTCTCTGACGATTCTGATTTCAGCTTTCTGGCTGACTTCTTGTCCCTCAGCCCCGTCCTCCTTTCTCTTGTCAGCTGATGAACACGTGTTCAGTCAGTCATCTGAAATGTCGACTTGGCTGGCTTAGCATCAGCTAGACAGCGGGTGAGGAATGAAGTCTCTGAGGGTCTTTGCCAAGGGTACCGGCTTTGAGTAAGAGTCCAGAGTGGGGAAGGCCCAGCCTTTGCTCGGCCTTTCCAGAAAAACACGGCGACTTCCTTTGTTTCCCTGGAGCTTGGAGAGACTTTTTTCTCTTGATCTTGAGCATCAGAACTCTAGGCTCTGAATTTGCATCTGAGGACTTACACCATTACCCCACCCCACTGCCTGTACCTCATCTCAGGGTTTGGGCCTCAGGCTGAGGATTACACTGCTGGTTTCTCTGGCTGTGAGGCCTCAGACGTGAACTGAGTCAGACAGCAGCTCTGCAGTTTGTAGATGGTGTGTTGTGAGACTTCTTGGCCTTCTTAATCATTCAAGCCATTTCCTCTTATCAATTCTTTCTTTCTTGCTTGCTGTCTGTCTATCTATCTGTCTATCTATCTGGTCCGTCATATGGGTTTTGTCTCTCTGGAGAACCCTGAACTGCTGCTGTGTGTCTCTGGCCTTGTGCTCTTACCTTCCCTTCTGTTACCACCTTCTCTTCTGAGTGGATTCACGTCCTTCCTCAGTGTCACTTGAGTTCATCTTGCATGAGAAGAGCTGGGCTATACTCCTGTCGTGAGCATTCTACCCAACTGTACAGCCAGAATTACATTTCTAATTCCTTAAGCGCAGTTTCTTAAGGGACAGCCCATGTATTTGATGACAGTAGCGTAGCATGGTAGTTAACACAGTGCTTGAACTTTGCAGTTAGACTTACATTGGAGTCTCAGTCCCACCACTTGCTTGGGTCTTCGCTAGCAACTGAATCTACGTAGACTGAGTTTCCTCTCATGTGCAACGATCTCTACTTTACTGGGTCATTATCAAGATTAAATGAGATCATATATGTGAGGTAGCAAGCACATTAAGAGCTCAATAAAGGGCAACTTCCTTTGGCCTGCTTCCTCTTCCTTCTTCCTTCTCCATTCCAGTTTATAATGGCAAGGATTTAACTACAACTTCCCTTTCCTGCTGCCCGCATCTATCAGTCAGCAGATCCCACCGATTGTTCCTCTACAGTATTTCTACTCCTTCCTCCTCCTTTTTCTGTTCCCTCTGCCACTGCCCTGATCTGCCTCCGTCCAGGATTATAATGCTGTACTCATAGCTGTGTCTTTACTACTCCAATTACATTCCTTAAATACCGGGTGGGTAATGTTACTCACCTGCCCCATCGCCTAAGTGGTTCCTCCTTGGTATGGTACGTGTGCCCTTTAATTACTGGTACAAATTGACCCTTCTATCTTCACTGAGGCCATCGAGCAAGCCTTACCTAGCAAGCAAAGTACACTGCTGCCTGTCTGATTACGTTCCTTTCCTAAGCTGCCTTCTCTGCCTTCTCTGCCTATCTTGATGCAATCAAAATTTGGAATTCACTCAAACAGATATTTGTATATCCATGTTTATGTCTGCAGTATTCACAGTAGCCAAAATATAGGAAAACCTGAAAGTCCATTGATGGATGAATGGATAAACAAAGCGTGTGTGTGTGTGTGTGTGTGTGTGTGTGTGTACATAAAATAAAATTCAGGGGATTTTGACACAGGTTGCAACTTTGGATAAATTTTATGCTCAGTGAATTAAGCCAATCATAAAAGGACAAATACTGTATCAGTCAATTTAACGATTTAAAAAGTTACCTAGATGAAGCAAATTCATACAGGAAGGAGAAGGGTGGCTAGGGACCAGGAGGCAGAAGGAACGTGAAGTCGTTCTTTAATAGGTAAGACCGTCAGTTTTGGAAAATGAAGGTTGTGTAGACGGATGATGCATGATGATATGAATGTACTTCATGCCACTGAACTATGTCCTTAAAAATTATGTTACCTGTTTTCCTTCAAATTAACAACTTTTAAACTCATCTTTCATTGCACAAAGCAAGGACTAGGGGATGGATGTACTAAGCACTGAGAGTGTAAAAACAAAATATTCCCTCTTTTGGAGAGTCATTGATTAAGAAGAACTCAAATTCTACTTCTGCCAGGAAAAGTCCAGGTAACCAGAGTTAAAATGTGAAGTTTTTCTCTGTCTCGGTATCTATTTTAGCTCTTGTCATATCCTGCTCTGTATTGTATCCGGCCTTTGTAACATCTGTGTCTCTTTTGAGATAATAAAATATCCTAAGGTCAGGAGCTCTGTCTTATCTATTCATTTTTTTAATCTATCAAAGCACTTTATACAGTCCATGCATATCATGGGAGCGCAATAAATACTTGCAGAGTAGAGCAGAATGGAACAGAAGTTAAGTCCTGTGATATTCTGGCCAGAAATGACGCCACAGCAGGCAGGTCTTCCTCAGAACGGGTCCTGACCAAGGGCCCTCTTCAATGGAAGATCCCAGAAAAGCCTTACTTCAAAAGTACAGCAAGGGATTAAAGGTTCAGCCCAGGGATAGAGAGCTTGTCTAGCATGCATGAGGCCCTGGATTCAATCCCCAACAACACAAAATGGAACACAACTGCAGTTTATCACACAATACCAGGTACTAACTGATTTTATGAGTTTTATAGAAAGGGTCTTTTTATTTAAATTTCAGTTTGCAAGCCACTATTTAAAGACGGGGTCAGGCACTCCCAGTGTATTTACAACCAGAACTTGGGCCAACCATGGAGACAGCTGGGGGAATAGATAGAGCTACTACTACTCTGCTTGACTCACTGGAATTGGAAGAGCCTAGCTCATAAATGTTGGCTTTGGTTCCTCCAAATTAATCAGCACAAATAGCATGTGGTGATCTACAGCTTCCTAACCTCTTGATATGTCTTTAATTCTAAGTCGTCTAAGGACTAACAAGCATTTAAATATGACTTCTTATATGTTTGGCAGTTTTTCTTTTCATCAGGATGGGATTTCTCTTTTCATCTTTTTTTTTTAAGCAACACAACACTTTACAATAAGACAACCAGACATTAACAGTAGCTATCAAAATATATCTTTCTCTGCTATAGTTGAGCATAGTTTCAAATACAGTAACATCAAACATAACTCAATAGTATAAAACCATTCAAGAGAATGAAAGAATTATAGGACATTCTGAACCAAATAACTATGATCAATGGCTACTATAATATCTCACTTTCAATAAAAAGATTTGTTCATACTATTTTAATATATGTATATTAAAATCCCAATAAGAAACAACATGATAGAACTGATGGTACTAACAGAGTAGAAGCATGGTAGGACTTCTAAGCAAGATGATATTAAATCAGCAATGGCTGCCATAATGTTTTGTTTTCTTCAAAACAGCTTTTCATACCATCACACAAAATAAAGTCAAATAAAACAGAATAAAACCATTCCAACTGATGAATAAAAACATTGGAAGGCTTCAAAGCAATGAAATGGGAAAGCATGATTACCATGAAATCTTATATACTCTTACCAACTCTCATACTAGGGAGACTATACGGTACCTACACATGTGAGCTTGCTTTATTTCACTTATGAGTATGGTCTCAAGTTGTGTCCATTTATTTATAAATATCTCAATGTGATCATTCTTTATAGCTGAGTAGTACTCCATTGTATAAAAATGCCACAACTTTTTTAGCCATTTCTCAGTTGATGGGCACTTAGGTCATTTCCAAGATCTAGCTATTACAAATTGTGCTGCTATAAACATGGGTGCACATATATCACTGTGGTATGATGTTTTCAGATCTTCTGGGAATATGCCTAGAAGCGGAATAGCTGGGTCAAATGGGACTTCCAAACCCAGCTTTTTGAGGAATCTCCAGACTGATCTCCACAGTGGTTGCACCAGTCTACACTCCCACCAACAGTGCAGAAGAATTCCTTTTTTCCCACAGCCTCTCCAGCACTTGTTGTTGGTAGTTTTTACTATCCTGGCCATTCTTTCTGGGGTAAGTTGGAATCTCAGTGTGGTTTTAATTTGTATTTCTCTGATGAATAATGATGATGAACATTTTTTCATGTATTTATTTGCCATTCATATTTCTTCATCTGAGAACTGTGTATACATTTCAGATGCCCATTTTTGGATTGGGTCTTTGAATTTCGAGGGTCTGATTTTTTTAAATTCTTTATAAGCTCTAGACAGAAGTCCTTTATCTGAGGGACAATCCATTAAGATTTTTTCCCAATTTGTGGATTTTCTTTTCACTCTGCTGGAAATCTCTTTCGACATGCAGAAACCCTTTATTAAGATATGGTCCCAGTGGGCCGGGGATTTAGCTCAGTGGCTTAAGCGCCTGCCTGGCAAGTGCGAGGTTGTGAGTTCGATCCCTGGTACCAAAAAAAAAAAAAAAAA
>PVJX010039007.1:0-15999 GCA_004027295.1 Dolichotis patagonum
TGCATATTTAGAAGACAGTTTGTGAGGTGTCATCATAATATTTCATACTGGGCACAGAGTAATTTGTAAATAAATGCTATCTGTTATTACCTTAAAAGTTCATTGAGTCATTTTAATATGAAAACTCTTTTGATATCTGAAAGCAATATGGAATATTTATGTAACCACCTGAAGTCATAAATATATTGCATTTTTGATTACTTACAAGGAAACAGTCTTCATATGTCAGCCAAATACATAGGATTCTGATGTAATTTTTGGCTTAATTTCTATTGGAAGAATTTTTTTCACTTATCTATGATGGCGCTATCAGATAATTATAATTTTTTGTTAAGAACTCAACATTTAGATGACTCACATAAAAAAGATTTTTAAGAATAAAATAAAGTTAATATTTCTACAAATAAGGATTAATACTTTAATCAAAGTGATTAGATTGACTATCACAAAGAAAAAAATAAGGAAACATTACAAGTTGGCAGACTAGGGTTCCACGTTCGTAAACGGTTCCACGTTCGTAATTGTGTTCCTTGAAATTTGGTAAGCAACTGTCATTATTCCATTTTCATCACCGGGGAAGAAGAAACAGTGTAAAGTGAAGCAGAGAACCAGGAAGAGATACCAAGCAGGCCAGTTTTGAGCCAGTTAATTTCTATCCATAAAGCTTATCTATAAAATGAAAATAAAATAAGCATTGTCATAAATTAGGGTGTATATTAAATGTGAGTGTGGATACTGAAGTTTGAACTTCAAGGTCAGATAATATTTTAAAAGTAATAGGAGTATAACCTTTATGATTTGCTTAGACTTGATGCTAAGTGGAGAGCAGCACTGTATATATATTCATGTTGAAGATACAACAATAATATAAAATCACTTATCTGTGGGGAGAATAAGAAGTTATCTCTTATGCAAGCAAATTAATGAGCTCTAGTGTATAACAGAATGTAAATAGAGTTTCCTGAGCACTCTAGTTTTGTTCTTTTAAAGAAAACAAGTAACGAGTTACACTGTGTATCTATCTATTGATTAAGTTGCAGAGGCAGTGCTGAGAGATGGCACATTAATTAAAGTGTCTTAGACTATTTTAATTATTCTTATCACTCAGTTTAGCTTTGTGTGTATTTGTGTTTGCTTGTGTGTCAGTGTGTGGGTGGGCTGCTAGTAGAATAAAAATGAGAATAACTTCATTATCACAATATTGTGGTTAATTAAAAACTGAGACAAATAAATGATTATATTGTATTCCATTCCTTTTTCTGCTAATTCATTTTACAAAGTAGTTTACCAGCAAAAATTTTCACTGGCTATTTGACTGTATTTATCTCTCATCAAGTAATGAAGCATATTCAGTTAAAGCTTTTTGTTAATTTTTATATGTGAGATAAAAATACTTTAATACTTAAAAGGATATTAGAAACAATTTTAATATCAAAGAATGTGTATTTTAATGGAAGACTAATTATATATGGGGAAAATTATAAAAATTAATTATTCTCATACATTTCATTAATCATCAATAATTTAGTTCTATCTAGAAGGGAAAAACTAATTTGAATATGTTAAAAATAGACAACTGTGTTTTTTCGTTGTTTTTTCTGAAAAATTCTAGATGGCACATTTTATGGTCTATTTGACAGAAAGTACTGTAGAAGTGTATGTTTTAAAATAATATATGCTTTCATCTACACGGAATACGCACTGTTTCTTCCTCATTCCATAGATGAACAAACATGGAGAGTTTTAAGGAAAGCTGATACTACAACATGTGCATTCTGTGATAATTTCCAACTGATGCTAAGAAAATCTCTTTAAAATAATATTTAAGTATTTAATCCCCTAAGAAAATGTATTTCATCTTTAATTACCGTTAAAGTATTGCTTTTCAGTTATCCATATTTTTGCAGTGTATAGTGAAAATGTTTTATCACACATTTTATTTCAATTTAATATTTAATATTTTTCTGGATAAATTGTGAAGACAAGTTTTTACTTCTACAACTTTTTCTTAAAGTAAAAACTTAAGTCTCTTTAAATTTTTGATTTCCTCATTAATGATATTTGTTATATAATGTATTTAATAAATTATTCTTTTACAACTTCTCTACTTTAAATTTGGTCACTTTACCCAGCCCATTATATATCACACTGAATTTCAGTACTTTGAAATTACATGAATGACTTCTTCATCCTACATTTTTCACTTTAGGCTATTGGTCTCAGCTGCAGTCCTCTACCCTACTGGTAAAATACTAGTTAGCGAAAGGGCTCAACTTGTGGTTCTTTGATGAACTGACAGTAGTTATTGAGTTAATAATCCCTTGTCATGCAGCAAATTATCTTCGATTGCATTGTGTGGTAGTAATGGTTCAGTTATTTAGAAAATCAAGGATTATGACAAGTCTAATACATAAGTGAGACTGTCAAGCATCTACTTATGGTAAGTTTGTTATTGTCTAACTGTTCCAATCAAATGAGGTAGGAAATCTATAGTCAACATTTAAAAATACAACTTCCTTAGAAGGTATAGCAATATGAGTAATTGGGGTGTGTTATTGCAGCACTGTAGTATAGTTTGCTCAAAGCACAAAGAATACACTTGCTTCCCACATGTAAAGTACCCACTCCTTCACAAAACCAGCAAAATTATCATACAATCAAAATGTCAAGCTGCAAGTCCTCAAATTTGTGAATGTATAAGAGACATCATGTGGTCAAGATACATTTTCTCTTCTTTTGAAATCCAACTTACTGTGTTGACATCAAATGGAAACACCACAAGAAAAGGAGAAATAATAATAACCATATGAAATTCCCAGTTAGTAATTAAGACATCAGATTTTTGCCCATTTGATGGACCAAGATATTCCTGAGTGTGACTATTTTGTCTTCTTTATATCCCCATATTTTCTTCATATTCCTGGCTCTACTCCTTTGAAGTTAGTTTATTTCTTTTTTTCCAAAACCCTGAACTATTTATGGGGAGCTCTTTGAAAAATATTGCATTAGACCAACTTTCTTAACATACAAATTTTTCCTAAACATGAGAAAATAGAAATTCTTTGGAAAAAAATCTCAATACCTTTCAGTAAAAACTTCCAACATGTTTGTTGGCATAAATTCATGAACAATTTCATGAATTTTCCATGTGACTGATTTCTAAAAATCTGTAATTCAAAACAGTTACAGATGTAAAAAATACAAAAAAAAATCTGTTTGGAAGTTTGACTTTTTTTCCCAAATGTACTGATAGATTGAGTATTTGCGCTGTAGACATTAAGTCTCTTTAGATGTCTAGTGAAGACTTTCCTTACAAACGCTACCTCAGTACTAAAGATTCTAATCATTTAAGAAGTGTTATGAAAGGATCTCACAACCATAACACAGATTTAAGGACCTAGATTGCATTGTTCTTTACAAATATTTATCTATCTATTTATTTCTATATTAGTCCATTAAAGTGGTCTTATTAAAGCACTAACAACTTGATAGTATCAGCTGTAGGAATTTACTTTCTTACATTCCTGGAACTCAGACATCTGTGCTGTGCTATCTGGGTTCACTTCTTTTGTCCTGACTTTAAGTAATTGCCTTCTTCCTAGTCTTTAGACTTTTTTCCTTGGTGTTTTTCTGGGTATGAATTTACTCTTGTAGAAACATCAAGCATATTGGATATAATATCTTCTTGTGACCTCATCTTTACTTAATGATCTAGTTACTTTTTTTTTTTTTTTGTAACATGGATCAAACTTACCACTTTGCGCTTGCCAGGCAGATGCTTATGCCGCTGAGGTAAATCCGCAGCCCCAATAATTTGTTGTCAAGTGGACTCAAATTGTGAGCTGCTAGAGATTTAGAAGTTCAACACAAGGACTTGGGAAAGGCATAATATAACGGTCTTAGTTACTTTTCTCATTGCTGAGACAAACTATTTCACACCTAATGTTAAAAGAGAAAAGGTTTACTCAGATTACCCTCAACATTCTGCCTGAAGGCGTCTTTTCTAAGTTCAACAACTTAGATGATGTATTCTTGTCTTCCAAAAACCACAGGCAAATGGTTTCCCAATGACTTTACCTCCGTCAAGGTACACATTTTACCAGTATTGCAACTATCTCCATAATAATTTGTCCATCTCTGCTTGCAACTTTGAAGCAAAACTACGATTCATTTTAGGTTTTGTTATAATTTATGTTACAAATTTCAATGTAACTAAATCTGCATAATAAACTATTGTGATATTTAGTGGCAAATAAATAGCTGGTTGTTTTTAACATATTCCTTTCATTGTGGCAATTGGGACTGTATTCAATTAGTTGGATCCTCTCTTAAGCAGATTTGTTTATGAGTCTGTAGTGGTGTCCTGGTGATTGGTAGGAGTCAGGTAGGATACGTAGGGCAACCAGACAGAATTTCTGTAATGATTTTAAAGAACTGTTCTCATGTAGACTTAGAAAACTTAACAACAGAAGTAAGAACAAGCCTCAATATTCTAGCACTTTTCTATATTTGTGTCACATTTGGAATTGTTCCAGTGAACCAGGTAAGTATATAGGCAACCTCTCCAGAGAAAATGGTAACCACCAAAATTTTAGACACAGGGAAATATTAACAAATTAGGGAACCTTTCTGCAGCAGCTTTTTGAAATGATTTTCAATTGACCATAATGCCTTCTTTTTTTACATTATGAAGTTATATTCAGAAAATATTTTCCCAAACATTTCCTCATCATATCAATCCTACTTCAAGCATACATACATTTAGTAATGAAAAATAAATAACTGACTAGTTGAAAATGAAACATTCATAGACCAATTTTGTGGCTCCACTGTGCATTCCATTTCATGTTCCTCAAGATTACTCATGTCATCTTCTATTTACCTTGCCACAAATACAGGATAACATACCCAGCATCATCTATTTCAAAGCTATACGTGAAAAGTTCAAATTCAGTCTTCCATATTCTGATCTTGTTCCTTTAGCCTTTCAGTTATGCACCTTAATGAATATCCTATTAATGTGTAGTGATTTCCTTCCATATGTTCCATAGATTAATGATTTCTATTGATTTGAATCACAGTACTCAGCCAAAGTATTTGCTAATGATTCTAATAAATGCACACATATTTATAGAAGATACTAAATCTAAGCAGTATGGAAATACATTTTCCTAAGGAATTGGACTAAATATTTCTTTCTATGTTATCGATGGGAATAATAAATTACTAATGGCTAATATTAATGAACAATATTATCATTAAAATAGAACACGGCATCAATTTGTGTACATAATTTTTGTTTATCCATGACTTTTATAATGAATATAGGTTAAGAAATTAAGCATAGTTGCCATACAAAGAGCTAAATGTTCCAAACTAGGAAATGATTTTTGCATATACTTTTCAAATACTCTATACATAAGTATAATTCAGAGGAGTAATTGCTTTCCAATTTTCTTGTAACAATTTAAAGGAAAGCCTAAAAGTCTTTTACCGGTTAGAATTAGAATTTTTTCTAACTCCTGGATAATATGAATAAACTAGAGAACAAAACTCTGGGAGTATTTTTTATAGTAACTTTTTGAAGTCTATTCTGAAAGTGTAATTTTCCTCACTAACAGAGCGAGCTCCTTTTCAAAAGTTTAGGTAACATTATACAGTGTTAATTCAAAACAGAGTTATTTCTATGTTAAATGACTGACAGACTGCAGAGAGTGAAATAAGATCCTACTGGAAACACTGAGACAGTTACACTATTTTTTTTTTTTTTTTTTTCTTGTGAAAGAGGCAGCTTTCCAGAAGAGGGCATTCTTTACACATGTGAGTAACAGCTTATAACTGGAACTGGAAGTCTTCTACAAGGAAAAGTGCAAAAAGAACCAACACATGAAAGTTGCATGTTTTATAGAGGAAAACCTACAATCCTCTCTTCCTACTCATCTTAAAGACTGAAACAAGTGGAACAGATGTTAACTAATCAAAGTTTCAAAAGCTGTTCAATTACATCAGCAACGCAGTAATATCCACAGTTAATTTTAATAGTTTAAGAATGTTGACAGTTGTAGAATCCTGTTCACTCAGATACAAAGCCACAAAATTTTGGCATACATTGCCTCTAAAAGGAGCAATATTTTAAATTTATACAAATGTTGAAGTGGGGAAAAAAAGTAAGACTCTGTTAGAAAACAATAATTGTGCCTTGATTATTTCTTATATTGATGAAAGTCTCAACTGCAAAATCTAAAAACTCAATACTTTCTTAATTCATGGCATAAAATGGTAATTGAAATAATTATTTTATAAGAATATAGTACAGTGGACACCTCCTACTTTCTAAATAAAGTATTACAAAAGGATTCAAGGAAATAATATCTCTGTGTGTTGATGAGAAATCAGACAATAATTCCTAAGTCAAGAGATGCATAATTGCATGTATTTATTCAATCATCACGATCAGGTATCTCCCTCTTATGTTTTTTTTGCCTGGTTGGTTCCATGATTTTTATTTTTGTAATTGACCAAGTCATTAAAAGAATAATTTATAATTAAGCTGATTTAGTATTTGAACTGGGTGATTATTCTAGAAAATACTGTGCATATGCATATCACCAAAATGTTAATGTTTGACTCATTGCCACAGAGGCCCTGTGTGTACTCAAGTAGGTGGAAGAAACATACAGAATGTTACGTTTCTGCCAATGGCCCTGGATTTTGCTTCCTCTTCTTTGTCCTCCTCTTCGTTTTGAGTCTACCTAGATTGTTCATTGGGGTCTTCTATTATTTTTCCATTTCCAATTTATTTTATACTTCCTTGTGTTTGTTTATCATGCATTATAAGTTTAGTTTTAATGGCATTTGTAGGTCAATGAAGTATCTTGAAGAAAAATTATTTTATACAGTGAAATTAATAGCTTGTGTTCTAAGTTCAGAATCACTATTTAAAATTGTAATACTTGTATTCATTATAATATTTAAGTCAATTTAATTTACCTATTGTGATATGTTTAAGTATATATAGTACTTATAATGAAAATATGCTAAAACAAGGTGCATGCTTTTAACCTTTAACATTTGTTGAAAAGTAATGTGACAATCATGAGATCCTACAAAAGGAGTGGAGAAATATGCAAATATCACGCTGAGCATTATGGAGGGAGTTCTTTATTGAAATCAGTAGAAATAATTAAATAAATATTTAATTTAATGTAAAGAAGCACAAACTATATGTTTTACTACAGAGCCAAGACAGGAAGAGGTAAATTTTGATAACCGACTGACTTGCACGGAACTTTCTTGAAACTTTAAAGTGACCTGAGTTCCGCGGGTGTCTCACTGAGAGCCAGATTACATTTCCATGGGTGCGCTATTCATACAAAGCTCCTTGCATTACGATTGTTGGTTTTTCATAAATACTCTTCTTTTATTACAGCGACTGCTGTCAAATTATGGATTCTGAATAGAGACTCAGTTTGCTATACATCTCTTCTAATACCAAAAAGACTTGTATATGCTACCCTTTGATTAAAGTCAATTACAATTTATAATTGTATGCTTGAGATGTCTGTAGATATTGACATTTTCTTTTTTGTATATGACTATTACTGGAGTTTCAAGCAAAGTTGTGTTCAATAAGTGCCACTCATCATTAGTTTCTGTTTCAGTAATACAAGGCACACAAATGAAATATTACTCTGATATTGTTAAGTTCTTATTGGAGTAATATAAGAAAACACTTTAAAGGAGTTTAATTCTGCCCAAATACATTATTATACATATGCATATATATGTATATGGAAAATGATAATATAGTAGCAAATTTCAAATAATATATAATTAAAAGGGATAAGGATTTTTTCAAAGTTTGGTTCAAGAACATTCTTATAGTCCATGGTCAAATCCTTTAACAGCTCATTCTTTGGAGTTTTCTGAATGAAATATTTGGCAGTGAAACTGTTTGGAAGAGTATGTCAATGATTTACCCAAGTTTGCAATTAAGAAAACCACAAAAGACTATAAATGTTGATCTCATAGAAGTGAGAATAGAATGATGCTTATCAAAGCTGGGGAGAACGGGGATGATAGATGGGGAAAGCTTGGTCAGTGCATACCAAGTTACAGTTAGATAAAAGTACAAAATTTTGTTATGTTATGATACTGTATGGCGACCACAGAGAATAAGGATACTACTGTACATTTTAAAACTACAGGAGAAAGGACTCTGAAAATTTTACCATAAGGAAATGGTGAAAAGATAAATAGAGGAGATGGATATACTTAGCCTCATGTAAACACTAAACTGTTTATATCAGACTTAAAATCTTACATAAAATATCACTCTTACATAACATAACACAAAAAAGGAACAATATAAAGAGTTAAATTAATCATTTCAAATAAATTATATTTGATTATATTTAGCAAGCTGTAATAAAATTCTTTGAGAAACAAAGTAATGTTCTTCAGATAAAATCTTTAATAATTCTGAGCATACTGAATGACTTCTGCTTTTGGGAACAGGGAAAATATTTAAATCAACAAAATTACATTTAACACTAGGGAACCACTTCTGAAAAAACCTGCGCTTGTGAAACTAAAACTATTGTTCTTCAGTCTTCAAGTGTTACAAGTTCTAGTGTGCTTTGATTTTTAAAACAGCATGATGACTTTCCATATGGTTGCATTCTTCAATATACTTTAAACGTTTTAATAAATTGCAAACTCTAGAATTGTGTTCATGATAATTTAACTAATGAATAAGAACGGACCAGATTTCGTCTGCTGACATATAGTCAATCGAACAATAGGTCATAACAACTAACAGTTTATAAGTCAACCATTGTTCCTCAGTTCATAACAGCAATTGGATCCTAAACATTTCTGTGAATTTAAATTCTTCATGTAAATTGATATTTATGTTTATCTGGATTGAATGAATGAGTGAAATAAAATTTAAAATTGCTGATGACAAACATATGCCATTTCATTTTTTTGTGCTCCAATAAGCATAACATATCAAACTTAATCATTTCCAAATTTTCCCCCCAAAATGTTTACACTTTTAACCTTAAGAAGAAGACATTCATTTTAGAAGCTATAATTCATGGAAAGATACTAAAGTCAAAGTAATATTTGCACCAATACTTGCTGGGGTGAAGTTTTGTTGGATCAGGAGGAGTTGAGTCAATGAGCGTATGCCAATATCTAATTCCTTCCTTACTTGTTCTCTCCCTCTACCTCCCCCCCGCCCTACTATGAGCTGTTTCTCTTCTGTCATGCTGCCCTACCCTAGAGCCAGCCAATGATGGACTGAACCTCTACAAATTATGAGTCAAAATAAACCTTCCCTTCTTTACCTTGCAGGTCCTATGGCTCAGTGAAGGGAAAACCTAAGTCAACTTCTGACTGTATCTTGCCAAGAAAAATGTTTCTGAGCTAAAGAATTCCTGTATATTATTGGTACAAGTTATTGAAAAGTTATTGAATGATCAGATATTGAATGCTGACAAATCAAGTCTTTTCCCCAAATTTAGTTTTCATCACAGCTGTTAAAATCTACTTTCATATATTTTGCAGGCAAAGTCTTAGATGAAAATTTCTTTGGGAGTCTAGCAAGTTCAACACAAAATATCAGGGATTTTCCAACATAATTTCACAGCAAAATATATTGCACTAAATATTGTTAATGACCCAAAATTACTGGTTCACAGCCTTCTGATACCTTTCGACAGCCCCATCTTTAAATACTATACAACCAATTAGCTAGTGTCTTTGTACAGAAATCAAGGTGAGAGAGACCAAAGCAAGAAAATAAATTAAAGCTATTCTTCAAAAAGTTCTTAAATGATGGAGACATGTACAAATGTATTATTTATATCTTCAGAAGCCAGGAGAAAAAAATATCATTAATAAAAAACAAAACCAAAAACAGGGCACTGAAACATGGATATATTAACATAAGTAAAAGAAATTTCAGACATTACATGTATTATAGTGTACTAGATTTTTCATTAAACACAGATAAATTAAAGCTTATGTTTATGCAAAATGCTTATTAAAGTGTTTAAAGAAGTTATAGTTTCAATACCTCAGAACTGGAAGAGCTCACACAGACCTCTGAGCGAGAGAAAAAACAAGTGATGGTCCAGTCATGCAACAGTATACTTCTCAGTAATCCAAGAGGAAACAGCTACTGATACAAGCAAAAGTTTTTTGCAGATGCAAAGTGCCCCAAGAGATGGATGGAGAAGAAAGGGAGGGAACCAAATGTAAATAGAATTGAGATGTGTTCTGTTAGTCTAGCAAGTCCAACAAGGAACGTGATCAGCATGTACCACAAATATGTACTAAGAATGAAAAATGAAAATAAATAGTTTAGACAATCTCAACAGTGTTACAGTGACTGAAAAGAAGTATCTTAAAATTATATATTGTAAGGAGCAATTTTTATACTGTTCTTGAAATGACATTCTGAGGATGGAACAGACACGTGCTGTGATTAGGGAAAAAGGGAAAGTGTTCAGCGTGGGTATGAATGGGAGAGTACAAAACCCTAGTGATGGGCATTTTTCAGCTTTGATGACTGTGATTACAAAAGGCTACACAAATGATAAAACTTCACAGAATAACACAGTCACTTGTTTATAAAACAAAATAATTATGAACAACTCAGTATCACAATATATGACCCAAATTGATCAACAAGTATAGTTAGTGTCGAGGACTTGCAAACTTGTAATGAAAACTAATTAAAGTGAGCCCTCAAAAATCTTACTTTGAGAGCATTTTAATATATCAAATACATAACAAGGAAGACAATCTCAGTTTATTATATGTAGAAGAAAATACTAAGAACTGTTATCATTTAAATTACTTAGATATAATACAGACTTCTTGGTCAAATATAAATTGGTCTGCTTAACTTACCAACAAGGACAAATAAAAATACAGACACTAACAAAACACATTGGTATTTCAGCAGATGGCATTCGTCCTTATGACCTACGTTAAAATGGAAAAAGCAATCATAGCGGTAGGACGTGCCAGCAGATGTTACTTTTAAAAGGACTGTTTTATATATCAGTGTCTCCAGAAGCAGATATAAAAGCAGATTTTAATGTATTTTAACGTATTTGTATTACAAAATTTAAAAATACATATCTATGAAAGTAAGAACATGGCAGCAAGATTGAGCAAAAAACCAAAACAACCACGAACAAACTGAATTGCAGTGTAATTCAAAAATACTTGAAAAGTACACCATACCTATAGTGTGGCTTCCAAGGAGAAACTGATTTGAAAGAAAATATCTCATGCTGGTTCCAGAGTATAGAATATATTGTTCCTTTTGACTACAGTTTTTAATTTCCAAAAAAGCCAAAAATACTTTAAAAATTGTATGAAAAAATAATTTGAATATTTCCTAGGTAATTGGTACAAAAAACTTTGGCTTTCTCAAAATATAACAGGACTTTTTGAAAGAATATTTTCTCAGAGAATCCATATAGTAAGTGATAAGAACAAAGTTTCCAGTGTTGACAGTATGTGGTTGTTGTTCTTTTCTTTTTTTTTTTCTTTCCCCTTTGGAATTCTGTATTGTTGTTACCCTCTTTATGTTTTGTTTAGTTGTTGTTTTTCTTTTCTCTTTAAATAAAAATAAACAACAAAGAAGTTTGGCCAGCTAAAAGAAGGTCAGTGTTATGAAGAACTTCTTCCAATTATAAATGTACCAACTATTTAGTCTCCAAAATCAAAAGAAATGAATCTATGTATTTTACTGTAAATCTCTAATATGTAGCACTACAAATTATTCTAAACTATTTTCAGAATTTTCATTGCATGATAGGGTTTGAAGCCTAATGCCACCCTTCCATTCAGTGCTCTTTGGTAAATTGACATAAAGATTCCGTATTCATTAAAATTTTGCCTCAAAAATCTCAAATACTACACATGTGATTAAAAGCTTCGCATTCAACACAATAAACTGAGCATAGAATAATGCTACCTGTAATTCTTTACTGAATTTGTAGATGCAGTTTCATCCCTATATGTTACTTAACTTTGAGAACAATTTTAGATCCTTCAATGTTTTCTTTTAAAATATAGATATAATCACTTTGAAAATACAGATTGAATTAATTTTATTTTTAAATTTCACACTAAAGCATTCTTATTTTAACATTTTATACTATTTTATTCTATTCCTATCAATTGCTCCATTTTTCTCATATATATAACTGCACATTTTTCAAGCCTCAGTGTGCACCATAATACTTAAATGATTTAGGAAAGTTGTTAAAAATACCAGAATGTCACTTCTTCACACCACACACCTCTCTTCCTAGAGACATGACTATTCAGCTTGTGTAATAATAACATAACTATATTTATTTTGCACTTTAAAAATATATGAATTCCTAACTCACAATAAGGAATTTCTATTAGCTGTAGTTCTGAACAGACTGTATTTGCCTTTATCACATGATTATATTTTTAAATACTTCTCTAGTTTATTGGGAGTGGTATTAACAATTAACCAAAATAATTTAATGCATAAAAGCCTTCAATCTTTGTTCATTTGATCTCTTCTAATGACTGCTCTAGTCAGTGACTCTTTTAGTCATTCAGCTTATCTCACTTTCTAAGTGAATTATTTGGAGACGCAATTAGAGAGTAGAAAAAATGTGCTCTGAATAATGACCAGAATGAAAATAACTAATCTTTGTAATTAAACTAAGATTTAAAAAAACATTTTATTCTTCAGACCAAAGCTTCCCACTGCTAAAAAGTAAATTACTTTGGAGACATTTTGTGGATCTGAAGTCTTCTCTGTGATTCACTGGTACACACATAGTTCTCCGGCACATGGCCCCGGGGAGAGCTTCACTTCTGAACAGATGCTAATGTTTCATGCAGTTTAGCACTGGATATGGTAATGAAACAATTTTATTTAACGTCAGTCTAGAAGGGAGACACAACCTGCACATTTTGATAATGTTCAAATTGAAACTGCCTTCAGGGTATGGAAATTGACACACTTCTAAAGTTGTTTAAAATTTACAAAGTACTTAAAATGTCTTTTTGTGGATACAAATGTTCTTTACATTTATTTTTATTTGCACTGAAATTTTTATCATTTTTACCATATTTGTAAATCAGTGTTCCAAAATGCATCTATTTTATTGGTCTTCTGTGTATACTGAATGCATTTTATAGAAGCAGTGTCTCACAAGACTAATACATACTTTAAAATGGTAAGATATTATAAATGAAGCAATATACAGTATCACATAAAGTGAACATTTCCATGGAATTCTTTGTAACTGAGTCATGGAAAAATATATCTTGATAAATTAATGGTTTTAAGTGACTGATATTCTCATTTCTTGAACCAGAAAAAAACAATAAATACCACTTATTTCTTTTTATATAAAGGATCACACTTAAACACATGGAAAACACCAGTGTAGACAATCATAGTAATCAGTTACAACCTCTCATGGCTCAAATCCTACTTTTCAAAAAGAATTTCACATTTTCCTTACCTGACACTATATGTTCAATAAAATACTCATTTATAACCTAGTCTCCATTGGGATACCATTACAGTATGCCAATTATACAAATTTCGACTATGTTTGCTGGTTGCTTTGATATCTAAATTTTTTTTTGTTTAAGAATAATGAGTATCCTGAGAGGAACTGAATATTAGAATTTGTGCTTTGATGAGGAGAAATGAGAACAAACTGCCATTTTAATACATAAACTGGCAAAAACACAGATGGCACCCTTGAATGGACAATCGTGAACAGTTTGAAGAAAGGATTATTAATTTACATGTGGGACCAGAGTTAAGACAAATGCAGACAGATGTTGCCATCTATAGAACAGGAGGGCCAATTGGTAAATTCAGCTTAATAGAGAGCCACTAAGACTGGACTTTAGGAAACATTGCATAATAATCTCAGATTGTAGTAGAGAAGTGAAGCTAGTCTTCTCCTCACTCCATTCTCAACCCTCCACTTCTGCTAATAGCTCATGGAGGGTGGAAGAAGCACCGTTCCTAAAACATGCTACTTTAGCATAGCTGTTGTTTTGAGTGAAAAACACACTTGAGAAAATAGGAAAAGAGTAATAGTAAAAGAGTAATCTGACTTTCCTTTTTCTTTCAGGGAGCTGATGCTGAAACCTTGATGAAAAAGATGCCTTCCTGTGATCAGAGAAGAGAAACATTCTCTTCACAAGTGCCTGGGAGTTGAGGCACAAGGAAATAGAACAAATAAGCCTATCAAAATAATTGTCATCTCATCACCTCTCCATGATTAATTTCCACAGACTAAGCCCGTCTCTACTCTTTATATACCTTGACTTACAAACATTAGGCACTAATACTTTCATTCAGTCATCATTTTTCTATGGGTGAGGCACTCATATAGATATTAAAATCTTTTTTCTCATTTAGATCTACCATGTCAATTTAATTTTCAAACCTCAGCCAGACACCTATTAGAAGATAAAGTTTTACCCTTCTTACAGTTTCATTAGTCATACCCAGTGGGATAAAGGAGGAACAACACAGCTGATTTCATCTTTAAATTTAACCTCCAGGGATTTAATCAGAATGGAAGAGTGGAGACCGAATCCAGTGGAGAAAAATATGCTCTTTCTTCAATGGAGGATTGTTATTTTGGCTTTCTCTGTATTTTCTTCACACCAATGCCCCTTCCTATTTTAGGGCTTTCCATGGATAACACAATTTGCTGATAGAGTTCATAGCCTTTACATGACATGACCAAATATTTGAAAGTGATCTTTACATATCCTCCCTTATACTGTAAATACTTTCTAGGTTACTTATAATATCTAGCACAAGGTAAATGCTGTGAAAATAGGTGATAATACTGCATATTTTTGAAGTTATGAAAATGACTTGTGTGTGTTCGATGAAGGCACAACTTTTCTGATTGTGTTTATCCATGTTTCTTTGAATCCATTGATATGGAATCTACTTCTATGAAGAGCCAACTGTATTCAGTTTTAAAATTTTGTGTGATTTCACCTCTTATGATCTACCTTCACCTCTCAGAATATGTGCTCTGTCTTTGCTATTCTAAATTCTATGCTTTGGTGACCAGTGAAACTCACATGCATGCTTGCCAGGTTGGCTAAATTCTCCTAATAATATTACCTGGGAGATTGGTTAAATCTCTGTAACACTGTATTAGATGTCTCATTTTATTTATTCTAGCGTATGTTTACCTACATGCTTAGCATGTAACATGTTTAGCAAAGTTAGTGCTTCAGCTGCTCAGGAAAATGAGAGAGAACAGAAACTTTCTCTACTGGAAGATCCTAGGAATCCAAAATATTGTAGTATCTCTTTGCATAGCTAACTCTCAGCCTTCTTAATAGAGTTACATAATAACTTTTTCTTTCCTTGTACAGAGGTTTTAAAAATGTCTCACACAATTGCAATAGGTCTTTGATAGATAAAAATCAGCACTTTCTTCTGACAGGCAGAAAGGGGAATGCTAAGTCAGACGGGAGTGGCTCTCCCCTAGTGTAGTTTTCCAAAATCACGGACAGCAGAAGGAGTGTGCTGCTCAGTGATGAGCGAGGAACTGGAAATACTTTAGGTCAATTCAAGAAACATGTGGGAGAATCTTGGAGCATTGTTCATAAATACCTGGAAAATGTAAGAGCCCATATAATTTTGTTAATAAAGCAAAATAAGGTCATGTACTCATGCTTTGTGTCTTAATTAATGATTTGTGTGTCTAGCCACATTCACTATTATCAAGCCTTATACTTTCTGTCCATCATGGCACCAATACATTTAAAAATTATATTTAACTGTTCTAGTTGAAATTTAAAATTATTCTTTTTATTTGTTGAGATTTCTGTTATATAAAGAAATATCCACCCATTTCAGTGTAATTAATTTTTACTTGTTAAGGCTAATTAATTTTTCTTAATTAAGAGGTTCATGCAATTGTAAACATA
>PVJX010039009.1:0-15996 GCA_004027295.1 Dolichotis patagonum
CCTCTTTAAATTAAAAAAAAAAACAAGAATACAGCAATGAATTGCCAAAAACCGAAGAGATGAAAACTGACCATATTGTCCTAGTGCATGCTTTACATAGAGAAGAGACATATGAGTAACCTAGCACCTTATTATAGATTACTATTAAAATATGCTAAAATAAACTGAGGAAGTATATTCCCAGATAAATGGTTGATGAGAATGTGACTGGGGGGACACCATAGTCATAGATCTTACATAGACCTTTAAAGTCCAGTTGATTAAGCAATGATCTTTGACTCTAAGAAAGGTTTCAGTCAGGGAATGTTGGCTGGGTTTCAATCCCTTTCAAGTATAAAATAAGATCTTATGTTGTGGCCAGAATCAGCACCCTTTGCTTCTTTGAAACAGTACCTTTTTTCTTTAGGATCTACTAATATATCTGTATGTCACTATAGACATATTAAAAAATAAGGCAAATCATCAGCATTGATATTTTAGGATTATTTAAATATATCTATAATAATATTTATATAATGGTATTTATTTTGCATGGTGAAGTTATTAAAGATCTTGAGAATCCCTGGCACATTAAATTTGTGATTGACTATAGCTGTATAAATAAGATAATCATTCTGTTTATAATATACATTTAAATGTTCAGCAATACTTGTGTTTTATTTACTTTAACATTATTTCTACATGAATATTTACATATTTCAAACATGAATTCAAAGATTTGTAATTTTGTGGCATATAAGAAATATAGTAGTCAATATTTCTTCTGTTATACAAATGTTCTTTTTTTTAGAAATACTTGCAACAACACTCACGTAAAGGCCATAATATATTATGGGTGGCAAATTCCATTAAAAATAATTACTTCCAGAGAGACAGGAACAAAAATTAATTAGTAATCATGGTTGCTCATTTTGAATACATATGATGAAATCACCATGTTCGGTATGTCAAATACACACACAAAATATACACAAAATAAAGAGAGTACATCATAACAAGTACCACACTATGAAAAAGTAGAATGACAACAAGTAATTTTTCATCATGTTAATTCCATTACCCACAAGAATTTTTATCCTAAAAATAAAATTTACTATTTAACATTTAGTTTAAAGGCTTCAAAGGAAAGCATAAAGATTTCAGAAGAGAGAAGGAAATAAAGTGTGAGTTCATTAGGGCTTTATGAAACTGTGAAAGTAAACATAAAACTAAAAATATAAATAACATGTTTATCAGAATTGAGATTACTACTAAAATAAAATTTCAAAGATTAAGCTGAAAGAAGAGTCAGGGATTGGAAGTGATAAATTTGAAGGGCCAAATAAACGTTGAAATTATTGAAATGTGAAATAAATATATCTGCATTAAAATAAAGATTTTAATGTGCACAACAAAAGGGTAAATTTTTTTGAAACACAGAAATTGTTTTAAATGTCAATATATAACAAAACTATCAAGTACAGAGTGTCTTAAAGCTTTTCAAGTGGTTATTGATAGAAAAAAAGGAAATCATGCACAAGATAGTGGAAAGTATGTGAACTTTGGCCTTCTTTCAACATATCAAAATTCAAATTCCCATTGTGAGAAAAAGACTGAATCAACAATTGTATACACAGCTAAGTTTTTCTTTAAGTAAAGAGACAATAAAACATATTTGAACCCATAAAATACACTTTTTTCTTTATAAATCAAACTCACAAACAAAAAGTTCTTGATGACAAAATCCAACTAATTTATCATATATTAAGAAAAAAGAAATTCAGAATGTAAACCTAACAAATTCAGCAGTAAGGAGTCAGTTTAAAAGAGTTGCTGCAGTTGTGTCACAGTTAGAGTAGCATGTTATAAAACTTGATAATAGCAAAGAATTCTTTAAGTGAATAAAAGCTAGGGATGTTGAAGGTAAATTTGGAGCAGGGGTCAATTTTCTTAAATTTATAAGTGCATGCATGTAGCCGCTAATGCTTACATTCCTTGTGAGAAGATGGTACATGCACATAACACACCTTAATTCCCTTTTGATCTCATTTCTCTTCCCTCCATCCCCTGTATACACACCACTTGATCCCCCTGGATTTTTGAGCTTTTGTTTTGTTTTGTACATGTTTGCAGTTCATGATGTTTACATTCCTTGAGTGGAGTTGGTACATGTATTTAAAACATACCAATTCCTTTTTTAAATTCTTAATGCTTTGAAACTCTATTTTTAAAATTTAGTCATAATAACTAAATTAAAATCTAAAATATGTATCTGATGTTCTGGTATTCCACATTTACCTTTAGTTTATTTGATTTTATTAGTTAAATAAAATGAAGCGAAATGCATTAACTTGTAATTTTAAAACAGTATATGCGTTATGAGTCTAAATTAGACAATCCTTGGGTTATTCGGTTTTTTAATTTCTTGGTAATTTTAATTTTTGTAAATAAGGACATTTCAGTTTTAGTGGACCAGAAACTATTATATTTATAAGAGGATTTTAAATTTTACATTCTTGCTAAATACTACCATATTTAAGATACTGAATCACTGATGGGGTTAGACATGTTTAGTCATTGTAAATCATTTGCAATTTAGATATCTGCATAAGGTATCACATTATAGTCGGAGAGATGGGCTCATATTCTCCTTATTCTTTGATACTGTATTCACATAGATCAGACCTAATTGACTCTTTAGGAACAAGTGAACAGTTGTATTCTGCAACCAACAAACTTCCAATTAAGGAAGTTCAATTAAAAGCTCATTTCTGTAATTGAGAAGAGATGTAATCAAGCTTAAAGAGAAGCAGAAGAACAAGATGCACGCAGTTTATTTAGAGTAATGGGCATGGTGATTCCAAACTTCAATAATTTAAAAGTAATGTCTATGGCTCCATAAAGTGCATTATATTTCTCCCTTTGTCTCCTCTATATCAACTTGTATAATAAAGCCACCGGGCAAGTATAATGGGAAAAACTATAGTTCAAAATGTGAATGAGATTTGAAACCATGCAGGTTTATAGCCAAGAGCAACCCATTAAGTTCTGTGTTTTCAAAATGGTTGGCAAGCTTGGCTAAAGAAGGAACTATATGTCACCTTTGTGCTTCCCAAATTACAGTATCCAACCCTTAAAGCAATTGTAGGATAGTCTAGAATTCCTTAGTGAGGTTATATCGAAATGAAATCTCTGTCACTGTTTATTTAATTGAATTCTAAGTATTTATAAACTGCCTTTTCAACTTTTTAATGAAACTGATTTGATTTTCACAGGTTTTATATGATGATTAGTTTATTTCAACAGTTATACTTCATATTAACACAACAGCAATGATCAGAGGAAGAGTTATGCTCATTTGCGACACAGATTTTGTTGTACTGAAAGTATCTGGCATAGTTATGCACTAAGTTGTATTCTGCATATTATTCTACCTCAGAGATGTTTCAATGAAAGGAGCTCAAATTTACTTTCTGCTGAAAACCTGTAATAAATTTCCAAACTAATACAATCAACAAAGAAAATCTATGAAGGTTAATTTATTTTAAGATATTATTATGCTACCTTTCATAATGAAGAACAGAAAACAAAAATGTATTAATAACAAGTTAAGCAAGTATCTTTTAGGCATTGTCTAGGTTAAGAAAAATGTCATAAAGTTTAGAATGTGTTTCAATAAAGTCCAAGTTCTTTTTTTTTTTTTCAAAAAGTCCTAGGGTTACATTTAAGTCATGCAACAAAGTACTGACCAACACAATGTGTGCAAAATTGAGGAGTAGCACTTTCAGTCCAGGTTACTGAGACTACTAGTTGACCCACTACTTACCATTCCTCGATCTCTGAGCTTGGTGCAGATTCATTAAGATCTCTTAGACCTATGAAGTCATGGATCAGCTGAATGAAGGAAATCTCTCATTCTGAATTCCTCTTTGGAAAACTGCCCACAGAATAGCCAGTTTATTGTAGGTAAGAAAAAATGAACATTGATTTGGATAAGTCACTGAGATCTGAGAGTGGTTTGTTAAAATACATACCCTAACTTGAACAGCAGACAAAAGTCATACATAGTCCCATTTCTTAAAGCCTTGGTATCTTAATGGTAGAAAACAAATACATATACATTATGTCTCTGCCAGTTACTGTCTTGGAAGTTTTTATGTCAGGTAACTGTTTATTACATAGGACATGAAGACTTTGGTGTTGTTCTTTTAAAAAAAAATAAATTACCTTTTTTTCTTCCCCTCTGAATATTGTAAGGCACTTCAGTCACATCCTCTATTCCTGGTAACTAATACTATATGAACACTTAGTACCTGATAGGAATTAATAAATATTTGATGAATGGTTGCATGAATAACAGGCAGAATTCAAATCCATCAAACACATAGGCATTTGATAAAACCTTTGCAAAAATGATAGTGACACAGTTACACTTAAAAGATAACTCTTATAAAATTTATAAATTCTTATGGGTTGAAGTAAGCTTCTTTAAAATTATGACATAACAAAATAAGCTTTAGTTGTATTATTTCTTGTCCCCATTGCTACATTCAAATTATTAAAATGAAATATTTGGAAATATGCCTTTCAATTCTACACACAGTGGAGGCCAATCCAAAATGATAACTGTTATTTTATAAAGGCAGTAACATACATGTAAATATAGAAAAATAACTGTGTCCTGGATATTCCTAGAGGCAGACATTAAACTAACTGTTGTTGTTTTCAATGTACACATACCAATGATTTAATATATGACAGAATATAGTTCTATATCTATAATTGTGTAATTATATATTATTCTAAAATCATTTAATTTACTAAGACAAAATTGTTAAGTGCAATCTCTTTTTTCTAAAAGAAGAATAAAGGAACCTGTGGAATTACTTATTACTTCTTACAGGAAAATTTCCCCTACTCCTTTCTAGTATTTAGCACATATTACAGGAAGCACACAATAGAAGAAATATATTGATTCTTCTAATTTTATTCATTTTTAAGAAACAGTTACATAACAGATGACTGAAACAGAGTTCAATATCAACTGTTTTGTCTGTATCATAAACTTGATAGTTCTATGGGTAAGTAAAAAAGATGAATTTATAGAACAAAATACTAGGATTTTCCTGACAAACAAGAGAACAAGAATTTGGTTTTGCAAGCCAAATTTTATGACTTTCTGAATGCCTCAAATCAAAAATAATATTTTTTTAGTTTCTAAATTATATAGGGAAATATTTTAATTACATATTTTTCTTTTAATACATGTAGGAAAATTTTTAAAATCTTACTGAAGATATTTTAGGTAACTTTCAACTTTAAGTTTTATTATTCTACTACTCTATATGTCTGCTTTTATATCAGTAACATGTTCTTTTTCTTACTTTCTCTGTGACACAAAGATTTTGAATTTAGATATTGTGATCTCTCCAGCATTTCTTTCTTCTCAGGAGAGCTTTGCCTATTTGGGGTCTTTTGTGTTTCCATATGAATATTTGGATTTCTTTTTACTTATGTGAAAGAAGTCATTGGTATTTTGATGAGGACCTTTTTCAGTCTGAGATCACATTTGGTAAGATGGTCATTCTAGTGGTATCAGTTCTGCCAATCTACTAACATGGAAGGTCTTTCCATCTTCTAGTGACTTGTTTAGTTTTTCTCTTCAGTGTGCTGCATTTTAATGTAGGGATCTTTTGTCTTCTGCATTAGGCTGATTCTTAGGTACTTTATTTTTCAATGCTATCACAAATAGAATTGTTTTCCGAAGCTATTGATTTTTATTTATATTGTACCCTACATGGCTCAACTTTTTATCATTCCTAGAAGTTTCCCATTATTACCATATTGGAGCAAGTCCATCCCTTTATGACAAGCAATGTGGTTTTTTTAATAAATTACAAGCACCAACTTTCAGTGCATATATAGCTAAACATGTTAAATCTTCTTGGTGAATTATTTCTTTAACCTGTATATAGTTTCTTTCTTTGTCTCCTCTGAGTAAGTTGAATTGGCAATGAGATTTGTCAGAAATAAGTATAGCTACTCTGCTTATTTTGGATTCAATTTGCATGGAATAATATGTTCTATTCTTTCATTTTCAGTCTGTGCATATTTTTTTCTGATGAAGAGTGTTTCCTTCAGGCAACATGGTTGGGTCTTAAGTAAAATAAAATAGTACTCAATCATCAGTTGGTACATTTTAATTAGAAAATTAAGACCATTAACACTGAGATTTTTATAGAAACATATGTACTGATTCCTGTTACTTTGTTGCTTTTTCAATGTTTGATTAATTCTCAGTTCTTACTGGATTATCTACCCTTCTAAAGACATTTATTATTTCCTGCAGAATCTTGATTGTTTATCTTCCTTTTCTGTGCTTAGGTTTCTTTAAGTAACTGCTATACTTGCCTACTTGTCATGGATTCCCTTAAATTACACTTGTCTTGGAAGGACTTTACTACCCCTTCAATTTTGACTGATAACTGTACAGGATACAGAAATCTAAGCCATCAGTTATTATCTTTCAGTGCTTAAAATACACTAAATACCCTCTTGACCCTTTGAGTTCCTGGTTGGAATTCAGATATTACTCTGATGAGGCTGCCTTTATTGAAAATGAGTTGGCATTCTTCTCCAGTAGCCTTTAATATTCCTGCTCTGTTCTGTACCCTCGACAGTATCACATGACTAGGGGAGGTTCTGTTATGGTCATGTCTTTTTGGGCTTCTAAATGTATCTGGTACCTAGATGTCCATATTATTCTCAAGATTTAGGCAAGTTTCTATTACTATTTCAATGAATACCCATTCTATGCCTTCTGTCTGTACCTCAGTGCCCTTTTTTATTCAAAAAGGTCATACTTTTTTTCTTTCAATCATGACCCAGAGATCTTGTATATTTGGTAATTTATTTGTTTCTCTTTTCTGCTGTCAAAAGGTGATAATTTAATATTGTTTTTAAGCCCTGAAATTCTGTCTTCTGCATGATCTATTACTGAAGCTGTCCACTGAGTTTTATTTATTAATTTATTGAGTTTTAGGGACAGGTACTTGAGGAGCCAAGGTGGTGGAAGGAGCAATTAAAATACTAAATTCTGGAAAAGAAATGTGGCCCTGAGAAGAGTGAACTGCAAGCCTCCTCAAAAGCACACTGTTCTTACACCAACTCACTTAGTGTAAGACTGTCACCTTCTGAACTCTCTACACCATTCTCCATCATAGTCCATACGACCCACCACTCAAACTGATCATAAATTTCCACGAGCTGTCTCATGTGGCCTCATCAGAGATACTTAATCGTGGTGCTCCAGGGTTTCTAATCCCTAGGGAGAGTTAGCTCCTGATTAAATATTACCTGTCTCAAGATGACTTCTGCTTGTAGCTCTCTGAACATTTGCTGAGTGGTGGCCATGTTTTATTTTTCTCCAGTGCCAATTTGCTATGCAGGTGGAATCACTCTCAGAAATAATCCATGAAATGGATTAAAATCTTGCATGGATCATGGCTTCTTCTCACATAGAGGTCTGCTAGTTAGTTCTTAATATTGGGAGTTGCTACCAGTGTATGCTTAACTTCTGCTCACTTCCCAAAGTGAGGAACTGATAATGAATTGTTACAAATTGCTAGGAAATCTCTATGTTGCCTTTCTGAATCTCTGTGCTGTTTAGGTTTCTACTCACTTTACTCATTCTCAGAGCCCTTCCTTACTTTCTCTGAGCAGGATATATATTAACTTTTGCTGATCTGCTTTCAATTATAGAGTTGCACAAAGACTACTATTATTCTGGCATTGACTCTCCAATTTTCAGCCTCAAAACTTTATTGGGTTTTGTACTACCTTGGTTTATTTAAGGATGGTTTCCTTATGTTTGCTGTGCTCCTATATCATTCTACTTTTTTTGTAAATTAGCTTTATAATTTTTACAAAACTATGTTAAATATTATATGCATCTATATGCTCATTTGTACTTTATGTATTGAGTATGGGAAATTAAACAAAAACCATTAACTGTATTAAAACACTTGTAAAAAGTATATGATAGTCTCCATATGTCTAAATTTATCAAATGTAAACTTAGGACATTATTGACTAAAAAGTTGAGAGAATTAGAAAAATATATGTAAAGCAATTAAGAGAATACTGGGCATATATAAAGTATCCAATGAATGTCAGTAGTTTTAATTTGGTTTAGGTTGCAGTTATAATGTGAAGAAAAATGCTATATATAATCAGCTAAATTCACATGATAGATACTTAAAAATTCAAATTTTATTTTTCCTCATTCCTCCAATTTGCAGTGCAAATATCATTAGCTTGAAACTCATAATCAAGGACTGAGTTCCCTGTCTCCATTTAATATATATCATAGAAAAATTACAGTTTTGTTCAATGAATCTATTTCAGAATTTGATTAAACTTTTAGCTGATACAAAAGAAGGACTATTGTTACAAAAACATTACTGTTGTAGTTCATAGAGAGTTTTAGATCATATCCTTCTTAAAATAATATGACAGAAGGGTGACTATATGAAGCCAAGGAATTCTTTTTTTTCACATTTGTATTTTTACACTAAAATAAGCCTATATTGATATAGGACTGTAGCTCAGCTTCGGCCTTCAGTATGAAAGTGTTATCATGATGGATGTGAAACTCAATTTAGAATTTGTTTTTCTCTTCCATTATGTATTTACAAATATGGCACTCCAGAAGACAATATGTAGATCTTTTGCCAATAATTTCTGGTGATGAATTGAAAACTTCAAACAATTCATTGTGCATAAATGCATCTCATCAATTTTGAGGAATAACTTTCTACTTCCAATTTAAAATTGTCTTGTATTTTGTTTAATTGTTTTCTTTAAAGTTGTGTCCTGTGAAAAGAGACTAAGATAAGGTACAGATGAAATGTGTACGACACAGTTTTATAAAATATCAGTATTGAGTCCAAGGACAAAGAGACAAGTAAACAGAAAGAATATAAAATTCTGATTTCAGAAAGGAATATCAGGAATTAAATTGGTAAAGGAAATTAATAGTAGGTTTTAATTTTTTTCTCTATGGATTTTTAAAAGGTAGAAGGAAGAAGAAAAAGAAATGATCTTGGGCTCTTAAAAATAATTATGTAAATCTCTAAGTGAAAGAAAGTAACTATTCCTTATTTTTTCCCACAGTGTGAGACAGTCCATATATATGAATAATTAAATAAAATGTGTACTACTTCATGTTAAATTTTAAGGTGGCACAAGTTACACATTGACCATGCTTAAGCAAGGCTGGTAGTGTGAACAACTGGAACAATGCAGATAGAATGAATGGAATGGGGGCCCTGGAGTTTAGCTCAGCAGCTTAAGTGCCTGCTTGACAAACACGAAGTCATGAGTTTGATCCCTGGCACCCATACACACACAAAAAATGGAATGATTTAGACATGGTAGCTTGTAAAAATATAGACGACCCTTTAAAAACTAATAATGAACAGATAAGTGATATAGAGGAATTGAACTATCAACCTCCTATATCAGGTATAAGTTTGTGTTCTCTAAAATCAAAGAATGAATTTTATGAAAAACGGAGGTTAAGAGAAGAATGTATTTCTTGAAAGAAACAAAGTTTCTGTGTAGGAGAGAGATAAAAGTGTTCTTGAGTGGGTTGCCAAAGACTCTGGCTTTTCTAGGGACTTTTATAGAGTAAAACCACGAAGTGAGATGGGTGTAAGGTGGGGAAAACATGGGAACTCGCAAGGTGGGCATAAGGTGAGACAGAACTGTCATCAAGCAATAAGATTAATTGCTCAGGTAAAATTGATTAAATCAGAAACAAATGGGGAAGCGAGTCATGTAGCAAGTGGGCATGCTTAAAGAACAATTACTCTTCCTGTAGATACCTGGGATGGTGACTCCTGACTTTCTCAGTGTGAAAGAGAACTATTTAGGCTATCTATCCTTGGGAAGTGAATGTATTTGCTTTGCTTTTTGTCTTGAGATCTGGCCCACAGCATGAGGTGTCTGTCTCTTCTAAGGCTGAGAGGTATCTGGTCTTCTACACTTGCTCCTTTGAGGGCCCAGCCCTGTCTGACTGCCTATAATATTTCTAACTAACTCAGCTGCCTGTAAAATAAGGACAAATTTGCCAGTAGATAATTGCAGTAAAGTGCCATTTTTATGCATATTAAATTTCCATAAGTATAGTCTATTATGCTTAATAAAATATATGTTGCTATCATATAAGACATTATTAGCAAAAGTAAATAGCACTCAAACTATACAATAATAAAATTACATAGTGCTGCAGGATGGTAGTTACCTCATAAGGAAAGAAAGAGAAATGTTATTACAAAAGGATTTACATGGAGTTTTCATTCCAATTTGTAACATTTCATTGCCTCAGCTTGTTGAAAAATACATGGATTTTGTGATTTTAATACTCAAAAATATTCTATGTGTCTGAAAATGAATAAGTTTAAAAAGAAAACCCCAATTCTCTATAGATACTTGTGCTTGGGAAGAAAAAAGTGGCTGTTAACAAATATACTTGGAATGTTTTATCTGTCATTGCATATCAGACTACTCCAAAACTTAGCAGTTTAAACAAATATTTTCTTTGCTCCCTATACCGTCATGCTCTTCTAAGTGGTTTTATACTTTATGTTGCATATTTGAACTTCCAATAGCATGATTCTTATATGGTAGTTGAATGTCTTAAATGGTTACTGCTTCTTAGATGAGGCAATCTAAGTGGAACAGTTTGGAACTACAGATTTCTTAATTTCCACTATCATAAACTGTACATTGTCCCTTCTGCTGCATGTTATTGGAGAGTCCCGATCCAAGAAGAAGAGAAATAGACTTCCATTTTGGATGATGGGATGACATTTTTATACAGCAAATGAACAGATGAAATGAGAGTTATCATTGCTATTGATTTTCACAACAAAGTAGGATGTGGAACTATGAGAGATATCTTATTGCATTTTTAAAATTTTCCTGCTAAGTAATCATCAATTTGAAGTAATGGTAACAATCACCATACATACAAAGCTTAAAAGGCAATTTATATAATAACAAAAAGGGTCTTACCCAGGCAATAATATTAAGAGTAGGTTAACACAGGTTACAAAATACTTCTTATTTGTGTATGGCTATCAAATGTTTATAAATGTGATATGTATTACTCTCTAAGCACAAAGTCAAATTTTAAAATCAAAACACACAAATATTTAAACAAAGCTTTTCTCTTCACTGCTTATCCTTCCCAACTGTTGTATGCCATTCTCCTTGATTTTGAAGATAATTTTCTAAAATTACTGAGCAATCTAATCTCTGACTTCTCATTCAAGCTTTACCTCACCTCAAATTAACTTTTGGTATCCTCACTATATAATGCTGCTCTATTTAGAGATGATTTAAATAAATAAACATCATTAAATATTTAAGGAAAACCAACACAGTTAAATGAAATGATAGGGACTTGACTAACAGAAAAAATATACATACACAAGGAAAAGTAGTTAATTCAACTACAATTGCAGGAACTTAATACTAATATAAAATGTGCATGGGAAAAAATAGAAAGCTTCTATAAAATATTGCAGTAATTATGTGCAAACAAAAGTGATAATGCTTAAGATAAATATTGAGGTCCCCTGCAGCAAGTCCCCAGTTTCTTTTAAGGTGTTACAGTAGACATGGAAAGAAGAGCAAGACCCAAAACGCTGCTGCAAACCAGAACTGAGATCACCAGGTGTTCACTAGGAACAAAAGGCCAGGAGGCAGCCAGAACCTGAGCATTTACTGATTGAGGAAAATGGTGAGAGGATTAGCTGATGGCTCAGAAGGTGGTGGTAGTCTTATGCTAAAGAGAGTCTTCATGTTGATGAGGACAATGGGGGAGAGATGGCAGGTTACTGGGAAGCTTCTGCATTCCAGTTTGGGTCAAAGGTCAGGACAAAGATGGTCTGGGACATCCCCTAGACTCAAATTATAATCTGTGTTCCCTGACAGATACATATGTATGTTTTGTATCTAAGTACATGAATCATCATATATGCTTATATTCACATATATGTATAATTTTTCTTTAGTAAATTCCAAAATCATGTTTTTTTTCTAATTTAATGTATGGTTATACTTTTTCTTGTTGATTGAAAATGTATGTGTTAATGCAATTGCCAAATATATGCAAACAAATGCCTGTGGTCACTGATTTTAAAACATTATTTTCTGCTATTTATAGACATCTTAAAATTTGGAGTGATCGAATCCATTTATTTGAAACATATGTCAGATATGTATGTATATATGTATGTAAATGTCTCAAATATGTGTGTGTATTAAATAGCTTCGGGATTTCAGGATCAAGTATGCTGTCTTTTGACTTCTTTTATTTGTATTATGCATTGTACGTAGCATGCACTTATTATTTTTAATATAGCTTTCTTTTAAATGTATTCCTATCATTTTGCATTTAATCTTGCATGAAATATTTAGATAATATTTAAGGAAGAATATTTAGGACAATTTTCCTATAACTGGCTAAACAGGATTTGAAAACAAATCATAACAATTAAAACACTGAAAAATATTAAAATTGTGGGATCCAGGTTTAGATTACTGTTTTTATATTATAATTATATTATGTATTATCTTCAAATAATGACTTCTTGGAATTTTTTTCTTAGTCTTTCTATATAGTGCAGGTTAGCTCATTTAAGGCATGTGACACAAATGACAGCAAGCTTTAACTGTCAGCGATGTGGTGGGTGCCTCCCTGACATAAACAAAAAGGCCTGCATGAAAATTGTGTCCCCCTCCCCCCATATTAGCAGGCAGGCCCGCTGGACATGTAGTGCCACTGAAAGAGTGCAACCATCCACCATCTTCAAGCAGGCTCTGTATTTTGCTTCCACTTGGCTTGACATCAGCAGAGGCAAAGACTAACCAAGTGACCAGAGCCTGAATGAGCAAAATGCCCACAGGGAAAAGAAAGAAACCAGACCCATCAAATTCTGACATTAAGTCTAAATCCCCACTAGAACCTCTGCAACATGGGCTACATCCAGCAGAAACTGATTGCATTTTCTATCTACCAGTGGGAGCAAGAACACTGGCTTGGACAGCAACTACAGTCCTGGGTGAACAGGCAGGGTGGCTCTGGTGCAGGAAGGGCACCTCAAAATCATTAGGTTCTAAAGCTAGCCAGAAAAAAATCATAATTGGCTGAATCTTAAAAAACATAGATCTTGTAAAGAAAGCACTCATTGAAAAGCAAAGAAATTTTTTCTTTGACTCAATCTTTTTTCTGAGTTTTCTAATTTTTATTATTTGTATCTTCCCTTCATTGGGTTTTTAGGAGCTATCGGGTTTTTCCTTGCTTTTTTAATTTTTCATTTATAATTTTTTTTCCCTTTTGAACTTTTTTTCTTATTTTTTCCTGTATTTTGCGTTCCACCATTTTTTTGTACTTTTCTGAAACTCTTATTTAACACTATTCATTTATTTTTCTTCTTCAGTAGGACCTTATATTTTACTTTTCTTTCCTCTTTCTCACATTCTATTGAATAATTTTGAAATTTTGACTTTTTACATTCTCTAGTTCCCCAAACCCTCTACATTTATTAGTATAACCACTGAGCTTTATCAATCTCTAGATAACTGGATGAATTTATGCTATTGCCATTGAATATTTATCTATTTATAATAGAGGTATAGGTACCATGTTTAATAGCTATTAATGTAAATCAATAGTAAATCAATATTTAGTATGGTGTAATGTTCATACTGTAATTACATATCACTTTTTGTGGGTAAAGGTGATACACTATTAGTCTTTGAGATTTGTCAATATTCAGTTTGTAACTGGTGCAGTAATTCATGCAGATTTTAATATTATAACCAAGATGATATAACTGTTGCTATTAATTGGTTTTCTTGGAATTCCTTATATAGGTTGCTTTGGGATCATTAGCAATACTGTGGCTCATGAATAAAGAATTGGGTACTGAGTCAAATACATTGCAATGTTCCCTCCCAAGTAAATGGAAAAGGTTGGATTTGGAACAGAGGCAAAGGCCAGCAAATAGCCATGCCCAGTGGACACCACTGAAAAATTTTCTCTATTATAGAAACAAGGCCTTCCAGTAAATCAATTTATAAGGCTACACACACACACACACACAAAAAAAAAAAACACACAAGCATGCATGCACACACACAAAAATGAAAAGAAATATTTAAAAAGTCAACAAAATGTCTCTAAAAACTCAAAACACTTTCAGATGTCATTATTGGGAGGAAATTAAAACCCATGTACTGAATTATTTGGTATGGTATCGAGAGATAACCAAACATAACAGTATGATATTTGGCAAGTTTATAGAAGATTATATATATATATATATATATATATATATATATATACAGATATTGAGCCAAATAAACAAAATGATCAGAGAGACTACATTTAACACTAATAAAAATGTATCAGAGCTCAACAAATTGATGCAAAACATGAAGATCAGCTTAGATAGAAATTAAAGTCCACAAAAAGATTCAAATATAAATTTAGGAGATTAAAAGTTCTATTGAAAATATGGGCAACAGATGTAACCAATGTGAAGACAGAAAGTCAGAACTAGAAGACAGCTATTTTGATGATCATTTAATGAATGGCACCTTAAAAACTATAAAAGAACATGAAAAACAGATTCAACAACTCCTATATTGATAAAAGATTATACTAATGTTAATTGTAATTAGTGAAAACTCAGGAGAGCACAAACAGTAAAAAAATCTGCTTACTGAAATGATAGCAGAAATGTTTTCAATTAAGGAAAAAAATTAGCACACAAAGTAATAAGGCACATAAAATACCAAACAACCACTAGCAAAAAGAGTCTCTCTGTGACACATCACACTCAGGATCCCAGAAATCCAATATAGGAACAGAATCTTAAAAACAGACTAAAGCAATGAATGATTTATAATGATAAACCCACATAATTATAGCAGAATTAACCCAAAACTTAATGGCCAGGAGAAACTGGAAGGTATTTCAAACGCTAAAAGAAAATGATTTACAACACAGAATACGTATTCTACAGAATGATTTTTTGGTACTGGGGATTGAATTTATGATCTTGTGCTTGCAGGGCAGGCACTTATGCCATTGAGCTAAATCCCAGGACCCTACAATATTTTTTTAAAAAAAAATTGATGCAGAAATAAGACATTTTCAAGACAAAGAGCATCTAAAGAAATTCATGACAACCAAATCAGCACTTTAAAGAATTCTCAAAGATATTCTACAAAGAGAGAGTGAAAGTAGCAATAAAAAAGATCTAACTGAATGAACACATCAAGTAAGATATGCAGTTAAGTAGAAAGGAAAACATCAATGTGAAAATATCAATAGGAAGTCATCACTAGGAAAACAAAGCAATGACAAAATAATTCAACACCCATCAGAAGTAACTTTCTTATTTTTTAATTTGAAAGAGAATAAAACAGAAGGGGGCAGTACAGAGCATATCAGAACAGGACAACATAGGCAACACAGTACTTAACATTAAGACAACTGGACATCAACAGTAGCTAAAACCATATCTCTTACTCTGCTATAGTTGAGCATAGTTTCAAATACAATAATATCAAACATAACACAATAGTATAAAGCCATGCATAGAGTGAAAGAATTACAGGGCTTTCTGAACCAAATAACAGAAAATGATCAATGGGTACAATAATATCTCATTTTCGATAAAAAAATTTTGTTTGAACTATCATACATATTCAAATTCCAATAAGACACAATGTGAAAAATAGAACCAATGGTAGTAGAACAAAAAAAGCATGGTAGGACTTCTAAGAAGGATGATATTAAATCAGCAATAGCTGTCATAATGTTTTCTTCAAAACAGCTGTTCATATCATCACGTATGATATAGTCAAACAAAACAGGATAAAACCATTCCAACTGATGCTTGAAAACTTTGAAAGACTTCAAAGCTATGAGATGGG
>PVJX010039010.1:0-16003 GCA_004027295.1 Dolichotis patagonum
CATGAGTTTGAGTTTAAGGGGGCCTGGGATAGTGGGTTCAAGGCAGCTGGAATTGCAGAGTGAGACTCTGTATCAAAAAAAAAGAAAAAGAAAAAAAGGAGAGAGACACACCTCGCAGCTCACAGTGCCCCGCTGGGCTCGGGCTGGGCACAGGTTTCTGCCACCCCTCTGGTCTCTGTGAAGAGTGGTTATGGCAGCAAATGCTGCGGGCTTTTGAAGCAGACTCTGATCTTACTCAGGGGATCTTCAGACCCTTAATGTGTCTGCTAAGTCTCTTCTCTCCTCTCTTTTTGGAGTGCAGGGTCTAACTCGAGTTTGTCTTGCTCTTACGGCTTGTATCCAGGTGTCCCCCAAAGCCTCGCACACTTGGAGGTGGGGCTTTCCCAGCTGGATCACCTAGGTTGTGCGGTGCTGGGGTGAGGTGTGGGGCGCTGAATTAGTCCTCTGGTTGGATTAGCAAATCCTGGGTGTGGGTAGTGGGAAGCCCACCCTGGGCGTGGGTGGCACCAAGCCATAGGCATATAGCCTGGATGGGCTACAAAGGGCACGAGGGGAGGCAGGGTCCCTGCTGCCACCACCACCTCCCGCCTCCCCTGCCGTGGACTGTGCCTTCTCTGCACCCCCTGCCCGGCTGCCCTGCCTCGGAGCCAGCCAACTGTGACCAGAAATGAACCTCTCTTCCTAAAATGTGTGGGTGAGGGATCCTGTGTCTCAGCAACCAAAAAGTAACCAAGACATCGGCGACTTAATTAGCACCCAGAACAGGTAGTCACGAGCCCTGAGCTGGGCCCTGCGCAGCGGGTGGAGATGAGGCGTGCGGACCTCCCCAACCCTTCCCTGGGCTGCATCACTGCCCTGGCCTGTTGTAAAGAAAACAGTGCAGCCGTCCTGTGGGACCCACACCTGTGACCCTAGCACACTGGGAGGCTGAGGCAGGTTGAGGCAGGAGGATGGAAAGTTCAAGTCCAGCCTGGGCAATTTAGTAAATTAGCAATTTGCTGCCTCAACTTGAAATGTTTTTTAAAAAGGCTGAGGCGCTCATTCAGTGAGATGCCCTGCATTGGACACTGAGTGCAGAGAGAGAAAGAGGGAGAGAGAGGAGAAGAGAGGGCGGGAGGAGGAAAGAAGGGAGAGGAGACACTCCACACGCCTGGTACCTCTCGTGGGAGAGTAAACGAGTTGCTTTGTCCTCAGGACCCTCGCGTCAAGTTTGCAGTGCGATGAAGAGTTTTAAAGGCCTCACGCACACTCAAGGGTGTTTGATTTGTTTTGTGTGTTTGTTTTCTGAGACAGGGTTTCCCTATGCAGTTCATGCTGCCTTGAGCGCACTGTGCAGCCCGGTTGGTCTCAAACTCCTGGCTATCCTCCTGCCTCAGCCTCCCGAGTGCTGGGATGATAGGCGCTGGCTGTCTGAAGGACGTCTTCCTAGGAGCCCTGACCCTTCCCACACTGTTTTGCCTTGCACAGGTGTCAGGGCCCCGCTGGCCTCAGTCCTGTTTATAGAACAGAGCATTCCAGACTAAGAGGCCAGTGGCTTCAGAGCAATGAACTTGTGCAAACTCGAAATGGATCAGTAATGCTGGCCTAGGATTGGTGACCGGGCCCCAGAGTAGTTCATTTCCAACTTCCTCCTTCTCTGCCCGCTTCTGAACCCTGTGCTCTGTGAGACGGCCGCCGACCTGCCCAGGTCTTTATCCTGAATAAGCTGCCCTCACCGCAAGGTCCTCTCTCTCTGTTTGTCACAGTGGCTCTGTTCTGTTTCTGACATGAGTGACAAAGTTAAGACAGGAGGTAGGGTGTTCACTTCTGATAAACACCTTTTATTCATTTTTAAAAATGACTTCGGGGGAAAAAAGGTGAAGCTGAGAGGGGAGGTGCACACCTGGAATCCCAGCAGGAGGATCGCTGTGCCTTCCAGGCCAGCCCGGGCCCACAGTGAGACCCTGTCTCAAAAGAATTACATATGACAGGACTGGGGTACAGCTCAGCGGTAGTGCATGCGGTTGCTAGCGTGCACAAGGCCCTGGATTTGAGCCTACTACTGCACTGCAAAAATAATAATGCAAATATTATTATTATTGTCTTTTTGAGATAGGATCTCACTACACAGTTCAGGCTGGCCTTGAGCTCACCTTGTAGCCCAGGCTGGTCTGGAACTTGCAATGATCCTCCTGCTTCAGCCTCCCAAGTGCTGGGATTACAGGCGTGCACCACCACATGTGCCTTGTAAATATTATTAATGTTCATAGATACATTTTCTGTCTCTGCTGAGACAGAAATCCTGTCTTCTTGAATCAGTTAATACTGTAAACCACATCCTAGACCTCCTTCCTCCAACTCCGTAGTAACTCAGGGTCAAACTCTCCTCTGTCTTGGTGCTTCATATTCTTGTGCCCCAACAATTTTATAGTTCAGGCTGGCCTTGAATTCACTATGTAGTCCAGTTGGTCTTGAACTTGTGGCAGTCCTCCTGCCTCAGCCTCCCAAGTGTTGGGGTGACAGCTATGTGCCATCATGCCCGTCTGTAACTTTTCTCTTATTTTATTCACTAATTTTACATCCATATTCACAAGTATGAGCCATCTATTTCAGGCACGGTGGGCATCTGGTTTTCGGTTTCCCCCCACTTCCTTCTCCTGGGACAGCTTGCAGGGAGTAGGGCCCAGTGTCCTTTGGAGCCTGGTATCTTTTGATGGGGGAGATTCTTTACTACCAATTGCATTTTAAAATTATTATAGTTTATTTATACTTTCTACTTGTCTTGGGTGAGTTTTAATTTTTTACTTTTATGGAAAATCATATATTCCACCCCACCTGGGCTTTCAAAATATGAATATAAAACGTTTATAGCATTCCTATGGTTTAAGCTTTCTCTGTAGTTATACATTCTTTTCATTGATGCCTTTTCCCTGTCGTTCTTTTTTTTGTAGGAGTGAATATAGCCTCTCTCTGCCTCTGTCTCTGTCTGTCTGTCTCCCTCCCTCTTTCCCTGTCTTTATGCATTTTTTGGTACTGGGGATTGAACCCAGGGCCTTCACCCTCAGCTCCCTCCCCAGCCCTGTTTATTTTTGTTTCGAGGCAGGATCTGGCTGAGTCTGTATTTTCCAGGCGGCTTTAACTTGTGATCCTCCTGCCTCAGCCTCCTGGAGTGCTGCCACCACACCTACTACTCTATTCCCAATCTTAAAGTAAAAAATATCACTCAGGCCAAGTCCTCTGCCACCTGCCACCACTAATTCTCTGACAATTCTGACAGTCATGCTGTGGGGACTCCAAAACACCCGCTGTCTGCAAGACACAGACTGCTCCATGCCCAGCAGCGCTGCAGCCAGCGGATTCCCAGAGATTTAGGGACACAGCAGGCGCATTTTAAAAAAAGGCAGAGAATGTGCAAAAATTTTAAACAATTGTAGTAAAAGTCGCATCGCCACGAATTCCTTCAGGACCACCCCGTTGTGAGCACACATCCCGTTGTCTGGCCACTTCCGGCAGCAGCTCAGGAACTCTCTTTCCTGACAGTCTTTACCATGTGTGATAAAAAAGAGATGGTGACTGCTGCTGCCAGGTGCCATCCAACAGGAAGGCAGCTGGCAAGAACGTGACGCTGTGTCACTGTGTCCTCATCTGCCTGAGCCATCGGATCTGACACCATGTGACTTCTGCCTCTTCCCCAAAGTCACAATGACCATGAAAGGGAAACGTTTTGAATCCATCCAGGACATCAGGGCAGCCAAGACAGTGCAGCTAAAGACCCTCAGGAAAGAGGACTCCAGAGCTGCTGCAGGAGGTGGTGAGGACGAGGGGACGAGTGCTCACAGCGAGGGGAGGATTCTGAGCGGGAGTCATGGCACTGTGCCTGTACTGGTATAATTTCTGTATTTTTATTTAAACACCCACTATACTCTGTGACTGCATCTCCAACATAGAGTCAGGAGTAAATAGGAAGACATTTCCAAGGTGCTGTGGTCTGTACTGGTCCAGTCCCAACCACTCTACTCGGGAGGCTGAGGCAGTAGATCAAAGGTGTGAGGCCAACTGGGGAACTTAGCATGACTCCCCTGCAAAGTTAAAAAAAATTAAACAGGGACCTGAGAATGTAGCTCAGTGGCAGAGGCCCTGGTTTCAATCTCTAGTACAAAAAAGGGGTGGGGGAGACGGAGGAAGAAGGGAGGGAACATATTTCTAAGAGGCCCTGGTGTGCTATCTTGGATATTTTGGGGTGTCTCTGTCTCAAGTCATTTTTGGTTTTGCTTAGTCTTGTTCTACCAATCTTGGCAGACAGCGGCTGCTGAGATAGCATGGCCCCGCCTGCAGGGGGCGCCCCATTCAGTGTCCATCACTGGGCGCTGGGTTTCCCTGGCGCAGGCTGGGGGCGAGGCAGTGTCCCTGCCGGGTTTCTCAGCTGCCCCCTGACGTCTTGCTGGGGGGTCTTGCTGGGGGTCAGGCCCTGGGTTTTGGCCCCAGGAGGGCCCAAGGGAGTCACAGCAGTGAGCTGGATCTTGGCACGCTGGAGTGGTTGCCAGTACCGCAGCAGGGCGTGGGTGACAAAGGACAACGGGTCATTTTCTGCCCACATCCCCGTCCCGAGTGGGGTTCAGCCTCGGGAGAACCCTAGCATTGAGACCAGGACGCAGCCACCTGACTACGGTTTGGGAGGTTCCTGGCCCACCACCAGCAGGGGGCGCACGAGTCCTCCAACCGCCTCCTGCTCGGGCCAGTCCAGGCGGCTCTAACCCTGGCTGGGGAGTTCAGATCCTGCCCCCAGCTGTCTTCAGTTGTCAGGAGGAATTGGGCCGGGCTGTGACAGGCGTGAGCTATCTGCAGCTCACTGCTGGCGTCTCTCATTCCCTGGTCCTGCCTTTCGTTGTCTTGAAGTTATTCGATAACACTGCAAACCATAAGCCTCGATAGAAGAGGCCTGTGCCTCGACTGAAGTCACCTCACCCAGAGGTGCGCAGCCAGCCGACAGGCAGGCGGGAAGGAGCTTGTCATGGCGGCACGGCAGGGGATGCAGGGACAACCACAGAGCCCTGCGCAGGGCCAGCTGGCAGGGACACACGCTCGCCCAGGGTGCTGGGCAGGCACGAGACAGCCAGCAAGGTCACACGACTCGGTGACTGCAGCCCCGAGGTGGACCCGGCTCCAGCATCCAGTGGCTGGACAGATGCCTGCAGCTGTAGGAAGAGTGAAGAAGTTACTGTAGGCTGCAGTGTGGGCCAAAGACGCAGTCTCAGTATCTAAATGTTTTACACTGCCACGAGCCCCCAAACCCTCCCCTCACTGCAAACACACTCGTCCCTTCGTCCCTGCCACTTCATGTAGCAGCTGGGAGTCCTCTGTCCTGGGTGTCTGTACTGTGCTGTCCTGGCAGCCTCCACATCCTCAGTGGATGCAAAGTATTTCCCTCTAGTGGTCATTGTGACTTTGGAGGAGTCGGAAGTCGCACGGAGCCAGATCCGGTGACTGAGGTGGACGAGGAAGCAGTGTCAGGTTCTTGCCAGCCATCGCTGTTTCTGATCACACCTGGTAGAGACCCAAGGAGAGGACGCCAGAGCTGCTGCGGGAAGTGGCGGGGAGCGGCCTTCAAGTTGCCCTTGCCGCTGTGCCCCAGCCACTGGCGGGGTCCCTGGTGGTAACGCAGGAAGCCCCAAGTGGCAATTTAGTCACAGGCCACCTTTCCTAGAGCCTGAGGCCCTGATGACAGCCACAGGACGGCATGGGCTCCCCACCCCCGGGCGACTTGGTGGCTGGGATGGGCCCCAGCTGCAGGAGCCCCTGGGCAGCGGGAGCCCCTCTGACCCTCAAAGGTCTGTGGCGAGGATGTCCCTTAAGCCTCGGCCACAAAGGCCAAGCCCACCCGGGAGTGTGGGCTCGGTGATGTCAACTTGACCTCCAGGGGGAGCAGGAACCTGGCCACGCGGGGCCTTCTACGCTGGCCTGGGCGATGTCCAGGGCCAGCCAGGCGCTGACCACCAGGCAGGGGCCATGCTGGCTTCCCTCTTACAGGGCAGCACGATCAAGTGTCAGGAGAGAGCAGTGAAGCACAGCCACGCCCCACTGGCTCGGAGCTGGCTCCGACCCAGCCCGGGCTCCACGGCAGCAGAGAACTCCAAGATGCAGCGCTCCAGAGTCTGTTTAGCAGCACAGGGTGGGAACCCAGGGCCTCTGCACTGAGCACCACCCCGGCCCCTTTTTCTCTTTCATTTTGAGACAGGCTATTACTAAGTGGCTAAGTTGTCCAGGCTGGGCTCCCACTTGCCATCCTCCTGCTTCAGCCTCCCCGAGTGCTAGGTCTACAGTTGGGCGCCAGCACACCCAGCTGGGAAAGGATTTAAGTGAAAGGAGCCAGACGGGAGAGCTACGAAGCTTCACCTTCCGGAATGGTGGAGCGACTAAGACGCCACGGAACACTGAGGCTGCAGGGAGGGAGGCCGGGCGGGCAGAGCCGGGGCCACCCCACGCGCTTCTTCGGGGCCCTCACCCTGCACGTGTCGGAGCTCACTTCGGTACGATGGGGAGGGCTTAATACCAACTACTGATGCCAGCCGTGTTTCCTGTACGAGCTAGTCAGTGGCACAGGTGTAAAGATGTTAATAACAGGGCAAGCCGAGCGTGGTGCCGCAAGCTTGTGAGCTTGACAGCTAGGAGGCTGAGGCAGGAGGGTTGCTGCGAGTTTAAGACCAGTCTGGGCTATGCAGTGAGACCGTTTCAAAAACAGAAACAAAAACAAAACACACAAATTGGGGTGCTATAAGAAATACGAGGGGGATTAAAAACTGCATTTTCAAGGCTGGTGCAACTCCTGTGGAAAATAGAGTGGAGATTCCTCAAAAAACTACTGTTGTACTTTGGCATAACTAATGCCATCTTGAGCCCTGCATTTAACTAGTGCCCTGTATTCAGGAAAATGGACAATTACTCAGGGTGTAAGTCCCATGAGAAAAGCAGAATGAGCTGTACCCACAGGAGAAAAACTAACCTGCTCAACCAAAGAAGCAGGATACAGGTGTCAACTGAAAATTAATGTAAGATTCGAGCTAAATTGCTTCCAACAGGATGTCTTTTGTGATTCTCTCTTTTAAAAACGCTGTAACTTTCCAGTTCGGGGCCACTTGTTTGGATCCTGAAGGGGTGTGTGTGTGTGTGTGTGTGTCTGTATACCAGGGGTCCTGAGCTCAGTTAATTAAATTCCAAGTTTATCAATTTGGCTGCTTGGATTCCTATATTGTTGTTCCTGAACCCCCCTCACTAGGACTACAGGTCCCACTTGACCCAGCTATTTCCCTTGTGGGTATCTTCCCAATAAAGACATCATACCACAGTGACATGTGTGCACCCGTTTTATAGCAGCGCAGTTTGTAATAGGCAGATCTCAGAAACAGCTGGAATGCCTGTCTGCTGAGGAATGGATAAAAGAGATGTGGTGGTTTCTGCACTGGAGTACTACGCAGCCATAAAGAAGGGTAAACTGGAGACTTTGTAGGTAAATGGACGCAGCCTGAGACCATTCTCCCTTGTGGAAACATCCCATTGTCTCACTAGTTAAGGTAGTTCTACTACTGATTTCTCTGAGGTCGCTGAAGAGAAACATTGGTGCCGCTATTACTCGGACAGTTGAATGCAGACGTGCTCTGGGTGAATGATTTGGGGATGACAATGTGCAATGTATGTACCATTGTTGGCCCCTGATTGATGGGTTTTGAAATTTAGTTTTTTTTCTTCTTTTTTTTCTCCTAGAAATAAAGTGCTTTGAAAAAAAAAAAAAAACTAACCTTTTCTCCTTAAAAAAAAACCCGCTACATTTTCAGCTCAGTTTTTTGGTAAATATAAAACTTCTAAAAGGCGTTTTACATTAAAAAGCTTTCTTTCCCACCTTCCTCCTCCTCCAACCCACCCTATCTGCCATCTGTGTGTCTACCGGTTGTCTGGCCTCTGGCCCCTGCAGAGATGCACATCCGCAGATAAGCGACTTTTATCTCTGTGCAGATAAACGGGCACTCCTGAGTGAAGAGACTAGAAGACACGCCTGCCAACCAGCACTAGGAGGCGGAGGCAGGGAATGGCTGCCAGATCCAGGCCAGCCTGGGCTACGTACTGAGTTCAAGGACAGACTGAATACATAGGCAAGGCCCGGTCTCAAAAAACCGACAAAACAGAAAGATCCCCCAGGTCCCCACAAAAACAAAGCAAAGCAAAGCAAAACAAAACAAAAAACAGCAGGGAACACAGTCAGCCCTGCTTCACTGAGAATTCATGAGAACCCTCACGTCTTAGCATGTGTCTAGTCTTTCTCCACACAAACCTTCTAGTTTTCACACTTTTATTTGCTTTCCTAGTGTAACGTCCACCTTTACAGTAGTTTATATTTAAGGAGATCTTTGGGAAGGACACAATTTAATCACTAAGTTATGAAATACAGACTGTTTCTGCACTGCTGCCAGGCTTTGCATCAGTTTCTATGGAAATGTCACCTTTTGTTTCAGCACATGTATTTTTGTGGGCCTTCTCGCTTGTTTGTTTCTTCTGTGTAGCTCAGGTTGGCCTTGAACTCACAGTGATCCTCCTGTCTCAGTCCTCTGCGTGCGGGCCGACACGCTCGGCCTAGGGATTTTATTTGGTTTTCGAGACACTCTCAGAAATATGTAGTCCGGGCTGGCCTTGCGCTCGCTAGCTCTGCAGCCCGGGCTGCCCTCCAACCTGCGCGATCTTCTTGCCTCGGTCTCCCAAGCCCTGGGAAGACAGGGGTGCACCACCACACCAGCTACGCTTCCCCCCAGCTACGTTTTAAAGCAGCCGCGGCGGTGCTCCCCGCAGTGGAAAGTTATCCCTAAGGGCAGCTGGGGCACCCCTGCTGGGCCTCTGGGGGTGGTTAACCTCGAAGCTCTGGGACTCTCCATCCGCAGGTCAGAGACTTCTGTGTGGGGGGGGGGAACGCAGGGGGAGCCCCGCCCCGCCCGTCCCGGTCAGCGGTGGCCGGCGGCTCCTCCGGACTCCCGACCCGGGGCTGTGCGCAGGGTCTGGGACTCCGCAGGAACGGAGAGCGCTGGCCGTAGACAGGCAGGGCAGGGTGGCGGGCACGGAGGACAGGTGTTGTCACCAGGGTCCGCAGTCCCTTCTGGATAGGTGTGCAGGGAGGCCCGGATCCTCCCCCGGGGGACAGGAACCCCCTTCCCGGCCCGGGTTCCGGCCTGGCAAGGTGCGCTGCGCGCCGTCCCGAGCTGACCCGCGTCTGGGGTGACCGTGGAGGCCGGGGCTCGGGGCCCGGTCCCGGCTCTCGCTGGCGGTACCGCACTGTGGCGCTCTCGGGTCTCACGTGACCGGGAGGGAGGGTCCCAAGCCCGGCCTCGGTCACCGCTGTCCCCTCCAGTCACGTGTCACCTCCAGGGTTTCACCATCTAGGGGCGACGGCGAATCCCCCAGGCTGGGGAACCGGAGGTGGGCGCAGGCTGGGAATCCCAGCACTCCGGGAGGCTGAAGCAGGAGGGTCGAAAGTTGGGGCTGCCCATCCGCGCCGACTCAGTGACTGGGCAGAGATCCTGTCTCAAATTAGAAGTGTATAAAAGGGCGAGGGGACGGCTCCGGGTGAAGGCGCTGGCACGGTCCTGGTGCCGGGGAAAGACCGAGCGGGAAGTGGGGCGAGGAAGGGGCCCCCGGCAGCCGGGCTGGGTCAGCGGTTCCGGACCCCGCGGGAGGGGCGGGGCCGAGCCGTGGGCGTGTCCTGGGCGTGGCCGGGAAAGTGACGGGCGTGGCCTATCTGGGGGCGTGGCCGGGGCGTGGCCCGTGGGCAGCGCAGGCTGTGGCCAAGACGCGCGCCGTGGGGACCGCGCTTCCTCGTCTGGTCAGCGCCCGGCCGGACCCGCGGACATGCGGCGCCCGGACGCCAAGGTGGTGCTGCTGGGCGGCGCGAGCGTGGGGAAGACCTCGCTGCTGCGGCGCTACACGGAGCGGCGCTTCACCGACTCGGTCAGCACCGTGGGCGGCGCCTTCTACTTGAAGCCCTGGCGCTCGCTGCACCTGTCTCTGTGGGACACCGCGGGTGAGCGGCGGCCTCCTGGGGTTCCCGGCTCACCGTCCGTGCGCGCTTTATTTTGGGGTCTGCTCACTGGACCAGGGCATTCGCACTGAGCTACATCCCCAGTCCGCGGCTTTTTTTTTTTTAAACTGTGTATTTGGAGGCAGAGTTCCCTAAATCTCTAAATTGCCCAGGCTGGGCTGAACTCGAAATCGTCCTGTCTCAGCCTCTCAGAGTGTTGGGATCACAGGCCTGCGTCACCCTGCCCGCTGTCTCACCAGTTGCCGAGGAACCCAGGGGCCGGAGCTCATCTGCCCTTCACAGTGGCTCTCAGGGTGTGCGGTGCTGGGAATAGAAGCCTGTTTTTCCAAAAGGTGAAACTGAGGCACAGGGCTGAGCCTTGCGGCAGAGCGGAGCCTCTCGACCTCGTGGCACTTCAGTGTGTCTATTCTGCGGTGGCTCTTGGCTGGAGCATGTGTGGAGCGGCCTGGTTTCGGGAGGGTTCTGAAGCCCTGTCCTAGGGGTTTTAGGGTGTGCGGTTCCTGTGTTCTTGGCCGGTGGGTAACTTAGGGCTGTGCAGTGCGGGTTTTCAGCTGAGCTTTTCTGTGTCGCCGAGGCTGGCAATGTGAGCGGGGCAAGTGTTTCCCGGGAGGAACGCAGCCTGGAGTGAGCGGAGACGCCAGGGCTGCTGCTGCTTTTGGCTTTGTAGGGAATGTAAGGCCCGCACCTCTGAGACCCCCGATCTACTCTGTGTGTGACACTGGAACTGCTCTCTCTTTAAAGCCGAGCTGATGAGGTCCTTGGGGCTCCCACAGCTCTCTGCTCCCACCTGCTCTCTCCCGTGGTGTAGTTTTTATCTTGGTCGTGAACCTGGGGGCCAACGTATTTCCAGTGGCTTTTTTCCTTTCTTTTGGAGACAGGGTCTCACTATGTGGACCCCGCTGGGCTTGAACTCCTGGGGTCCTCCTGCCCCAGCCTCCTGTAGTGCTAACTAGTCCCTTTAGGGCCTCTGGCTGCCTGACTGGGCCTCTCTGCTGCCCTTGGCTCCTGGGGGAAGATGCAGGATTGGTGCCGAGGACCCACAGGGAGACCGTGCAGGGCTGTCCCTGGGCTGGAGGCCGTCCCCATGTCGGCGTGCGCTGAGTGGTGATGTCACTGCACCCAGTTGCTTCCCCGGCGGTGTGGGGACGTCACAGCAGTGTTTTGCAACAGCACCTATGCAGTGGCCTCCGCGTGGTTGGACACTCATTTCCTGGCCAGTTTGGCGGCTGCCTTCCGGTTCCTGGAACTGCACAGCCATCGGCCTGGTCCCTCCCACTCTCTCGCCGTCCTTGTGGGGGAGGCATGCTGGGGGCAGCCAAGGTCACCTCCATGCCTCCTGCCTCCCGGACACCTGCTTGGGGTGACCTGGCACTTGGAGGGAAAAGAGGCAGGCATAGGTACCTTTCCAGGATTCCAGGTTTGCAATTTGGAAGTGACCTGCGATCTTTTTTGTGAGACAGGACTTCCTCTGGCTGGCCTTGAATTTGAGGCAGTCTTCCTGCCTCAGCCTCCTGAGTGCTGGGGTCACCTTCACGCCTGACTAGAAGTGTGGACTTTCAGAGGCTGAGCTTTTCCTCCTTTGTCTAGTTCTGGAGTGCCGCTCACCGCCCACACATTGCTAAGGTGCTTTCTGTAATTTCCCGGAGCCCTGGAGGCAGCTGGAAGGAGGCGCAGTTGGCCAGGAACCAGATTGGCACTGTTCTGGTGGGGTGGGGCCTGGCCTGGGGCAGGAAGAACAAGTTGGGGGCAAAGTTTCCGGGCCTGTGCCCAGGGCACAGGGCGGCGGAGTTGGGGCCCAAGACGGACTCCCCACCTGAGCAGGTGGCTTACCTTACTTGGTACTGAGATCTGCTCCCAGGTGGGATGAGGCGGCCGCACAGGCTGTGAGATATGCCAGCTCCTCCTGCCCTCGCCCCCGAGGGGAGCACAGCCTGCCTGCTGTGGCCTCCAGGCTTGTCCCTTGGGGAGCCAGGGGAGCAGTAACAGCTCACTGTCAGCCTGTCCCTGGCCTGGCTTCCCGCTTGGCTCCAGGTCTGGGGTCCTGGGTGCAGGGGTGTGCACGTTGCATGCGGAGTGGCTGCAAGTTTGGGGTGAGCGGGCAGACAGAGACAGCCATGCAGCCATCTCTCTGAGAGCCCCCGGCGGGGGGGGGGCTGCTCTTTAGTCCTGGGGGCTTGAGCAGGAGGGTCCCCAGGCAGCCAGCTCTGGTCAACAGTTCTTCCTCTGTCGTCCTCTCCTGCATTTTGCTATAAACAGCAAGCAGAAGCCGGGTTGGTGGTGCATTCGAGAGGCCGAGGCAGGAGGAGCTGCATGAATTCAAGGTCAGCCTGGACGACATAATGAGTTGGATTTCAGTTTGGAATGCACAGGGAGACTCTGTCTCAAAACTGGAACCAAACAGCCGGGGAAGCTGGGCCACGCCTCCAGCACTTGGCTTGGAAATCTCAGCTGTATGTGGAACTCAGTGGCTGGGGTTTTGCCTCCTCTAATGGCCGCTGGATAAGGTCCACTGAGCTTTGATATATGTCCCTTTCTGCCTGTGGCTGTGGCCAGCAGCATGTCCCGCCCGCTGTTCCTGGTCCCCTACCCGTACCAACTGCAGAGCTCTGAGGCTGCGGGCGCCCGGCTTGGGGTCGGCCCCTCAGCCGTCCTGCTCCCGGCCTCTGCCTGCTGCCCGTCCGTGGAGGGCACTCTTCCAGAACACAGGCGAGGAGCTGTGGCAGGAGGCTGAGGCAGGAGGAGCGCTGTGAATTCAAGGTCGGCCTGGGCTACACAGTGAGTTTAATGCTGGCCTGACTTACAGAGCGTGACGCTGTCTCAAACACAGGTGAACAAAAAGGTACAAACCGGAAGGCTGCAGGCAGTGTAGGGGTGGGGCGGGGCAAAAGCTGTGTTTTCTTGGGGCCGCCTGCCTTCTGCAGCCATGGTGCCCGGACACTGATTCCCACACTCACAGCCGGCCCAGCGCCAGGCCCCACTTCGGGTGCCAGCTGGTCCTCCTGGAGGTACTGGCACTGCTGTCCCCAAGGCTCAGAAACTGTCTCTGTAAGGGGACACAGCTGTCCCCAAGTTCTTGGTGACACATGCCAGGGAGCCCAGGCCCCTGCTCTCCGACTTGGGAGCCCTGGCTCTCCCGGCGACCTCTTGGCCTGAGTTTGTGTGGGCGTGGGGGCTGCTGGCCAGGGCTGCAGATGTGGAACTGAGAGCTGAGGTTCTTTCTCTTGCTGAGCAGCCTTGGTGGCAACGAGGAGGTGACACTGCAGTTTCATTTGTGAAGTTGGTGGTGAAACCCTTGTGCTGGGAGTGGGACGGAAGAGCTGGGTCACTTGATACCCCAAGGCCCTGCTCCTCCTGGGCTGGGCCGCTGAGGGCCAGGGCCGGGGAGGACAGATGTGTCCCAGGACGTGGGTGGGGGAGTGGACAGGGACCTGGCGGGTGGTACAGGCACAGGCGGAGATGGTGCAGTGCTGTGGATGGGGCACTTACTATGTGAACTCACGGAGTAGCTCAGGCTGGCCTCAGCTGGGACACTCCTGCCTCAGCCTCTGGAATGCTGGGATTATAGGAGTGCACTGCCACACCTGACTCCGGAGCTTTTGAGTCTTTTCACAGTGATGCCTGGCCTGGCAGTGGTATCACCAGGACAGGATGTCGCCTGGGAGGTGACGTCCTGCTCTGTGGTCTGGCATGGGTATATGTTTGCCTCCAGTTGTTGTCAGTAAAGCTTTATCAGTGCAGGGCTACATCACGCACTGTGTCACCGGCTGCAGCTTAAAACCCAAGGGTCTGCGGCCCGTGGCCCCGGCAGAGGTTTGCTGACCCCTGGTTAGGCCACTCGGCGGGGAGAAAGGGCTTTTCGGAGAGTAGTAGGAATAGGAGCTTCCAGAAGCCTTGTCCAGTGGTGATGAGGCCCAATTTCTGGCTCCACACACAGTATTTGGTCTCCGCTGTGTGGGGTAGGTCCTGCGGGAGGGCACACGGCTGGGGGCAGTGGAGACTTCAGGTGCAAGGGGCTGTGCACCCGCCCTGTGTTGAAGGAGTGGTGTGCAGGTGCATCTAGGAGAAGCCGGTGGCCCAGGGCCAGTGGTGTCTGGGCAGCTGCTTCCTGAATTTCCCTGGGGGCAGAAACCCATGACTCCAGTGGACTCGTCCCAGCTTGCAGTGGAATTTTTTTTTTGGTACCGGGTATCGAACTCATGACGTCGTGCTTGCCAGCAAGGTGCTTAGGCTGCTGAGCTAAGTCCCTGGCCCTTGCAGTGGAATTTTAACCCAGGGTTCCTTTCTTGGGGGGCAGGCTCTTGCTGTGTTGTTCAGGCTGCCTGGAACTCACGTGGAGCTCGGGCTGGCCTGGAACTGGTGGTTGCCTGCCTCAGCCTCCCAGTATGGGATCCTCCTGGAAGATGGGACAGAGGCTCTTTCCCCTGCTTGTCCCTGCATTGTAGCTGTGAGCCTTGAGCAGATACGACAGACCACGGAAGACTCTCCGTGCTGGAGGGCAGGTGGGCGGTGAGGCTGAGACCCGGAGACATGGACTGGACGTGAGGGACAGGGATCCACTCTATGCACCGCGGGCTGCGGGGTTTCAGGTCCTCGCTGCCACGGCCCTTTCCACGAGCTGAGCTGGCGCGGCAGCTTCGCTCCTCGGTGCCCTCTGTGTGGGTGTGGTCACCATTTGCCGTCCACTGCCTTCCAGGGAGGCCGTTGTGGGTGGAGTGTGGTCCCAGGCACTGTGCATGGGGTGATGGCTGGGACTTGGGGTGGCAGTGGGTTGGTACCAGGTGTCCAGCTTGTGACCTGAATGTCCTTGTAAGGGACATTTCCAGGCCACCTGCCATGCTTCTCTCTCCACTGTCGGGAGAGGGTTGGGGTTGGTGCCCGTCTTTCTGCTCCGTGTCACCGTGCCCAGCCAGGGACCAAGGCCCCAGCGTGAAGCGGCCTAGCTGTGCTGGCAGCAGTGGCCCGTGTGTGTGTGTGTGTGTATGTGTGTGTGTGTATGTGTGTGTACATGTATGTGTGTGTATGTGTGTGTACGTGTGTGTGTATGTGTGTGTGTATGTGTACGTGTGTATATGTACATGTGTGTACGTGTGTATATGTGTGTGTACGTGTACGTGTGTGTACGTGTGTGTACGTGTGTATATGTGTGTGCACGTGTGTGTACGTGTGTGATATGTGTGTGTATGTTCGTGTGTGTGTATGTGTGTGTACGTGTGTGTGTACGTGTGTGTATGTGTATGTATGTGTGTATATGTGTGTGCGTACGTGTGTGTACGTGTACGTGTGTGTGTGTGTGGTGGCTGCAGCTTGCCCGATTCAGGTGCTACTTGGTGAAGAGTTTTTCAGGTGTAAGGAGGGGCCTTTCCCTTCTAGGCTTCTGTCAGGGCAGCTGTGTCCCTTGGCCTGTGGGGGGCGCCGGGGTCTGAGTTGCCTCCTTTGGGGCTCCCACCTTTGAACCTTGAACCTTGAAGGGCCACCCAACCCTTGCCCTTTCCCTCCCCCCATACCACCTTCCATGAACCTGAAAGGCCCGGGACGAGGCACAATGGGTGCCTTTGAGCTCTGTCTTTAGGGGCAGGGTGACTTCCTGGGAACCTGGGCTCTTCCATCTGGAGGCCCCCTGTGGACAGCAGAGCATCCTGCCTCAGCCTCCCAGGGAGTTCCTAAGCACCCCATATGGGCCTTTCTCTGTCCCCAGCGAGTGCGTTGGTATAAACACAGAGGCAAAATCGCCATGTCTCGGGAAACGTGGGCAAGTTAGATGCTTGCGTCTTTTGTTTCTGTAACTTAATAGTGCCTTGTGTGTCTTTGCCAAATGCCCAGTGACTGCCTAATCGTTAGAGTTTTATTAAAAATCCAGGATAATTCTTAGCTGGGCATTTTCTTAGAAAAGTCCTGGTCTAAGCGGCCTTAAACAAACAGACGTGACGTAAGCTCTTGCTGGGGAGGGAA
>PVJX010039011.1:0-15998 GCA_004027295.1 Dolichotis patagonum
ATGTTCAGTAGGAGCTCACCTTCTCTAAAGTGGAAGAGTGAATTTTAGGAGCAACAGAGGTTAAGAGCAGAGTATATTGAAAAGAAAACTTCTAAGAGAGAGACAGAAAGGGTCCTGAATGGGTTACTGAGGACCCTGCCTTTTCCAGGAATTTTTATAGAGCAAAACTACAAGGTGAGAGGGGTCCAAGGTGGGGGGAAGATGGGAACTGGCAAGGCAGGTGGGCATGAGGTGGGTCAGAACTGTGTTCAGCAATAAGATTACGTGTATAATTGCTCAGGTAAAATTGATTAAATTGGGAATCAATTGGGAAGCAAATCACATAGCAAGGGAGCATGGATACAGAATAGGGTCTTTGCTGGTAAGGGGTTGGGTTAGTGGCGCCTTCTGGCTTGCTGGAGGTGATTCCTATTTAGAATATCAATCCCTGATGTTTAGGATGTGGCTGCGTTTGTTCTGCCTTTTGTCTTAAGATCTGGCCCATAGTGAGAGGTGTCTGTCTCCTCCAAGGTCACAAGGTATCTGAACTTCTGCACTGGCTCCTTTGAGGGCCCTGCCCTGTCTGACTGCCTACACTATTTCTAACTAACTCAGCTGCCTGTAACAAGGGGGCATCAAGTTCTATGGTCTGGGAAGTGTCCCAGCTGCTAAGGCCACACTGGATGCTCAGGACAGGACCTGTGCTAGACTGCCCTCCTAGTCAGACACCTGTCACATCCCAAGTTGGCTGCAGCTGGAGCTGGACAGCTTTGCTCTTTGGGAAGCAGTGGGCGGAGACAGCTGAATCTGGAAGCAGCAGGTGGAGGAGCAGGCAGGACAGAGCCTGGCCGGCTGAGGAGGAGTTGGGGCTGGGGACTGAGGGCTGTGCTGCTGCTGTGAGTGGATCCTGTTTTTTTGTTTCTAATTTGGTTAGGGAAGGAGGTGATTTGCAGCAAAGGACCCCTACCCACCAAAGGGAGAACTGGGCTGGCTGGTGAGGGCTGCCAGGTTCAAGATGCAACACTGAGCTGATTATTCCTAAGTCAGTTTCCTTGGTGAGATTCACTCCTGAACTGCGGTTCACCTGGTCTTGCTCTGGTTCTGGTTCCTGTTTGTCTGTCTTGTTTCTGTGCCTGCTGTTACTGGACCATGTTTATGTTGGCATTAAGGACAGTTTCCATTGCAGTCTAGTGGCTCAGTAATAAAAAGTTATGCATTGGTTGGGTGCTGGGTGAAATGCACTCATATTGATTTTCACTCTTCCTGGCTCACTGCCTGTGCTCCAAGATAGCCGTGGAATTACATGTGTAATGAACACACCAGCGGTGCAGGGACACTGCTCAGGAACATAGTAACCCAGTCAGCCAGCGCCAGTAAGCCTGCTGTTTGGTCAACAGCAAGTATTTCTTTCCCACAAAAGAGTGTAATGGAATTAATTTAGCATTTCCTAGTGGGTGGTGTCTATTTCAACATAAATGTCTCTAGAGATTGATTGTACATATAACTATAAAGCAGAGTGGGGGGAATTTTATTATGATGAGAAAAATAACACACACAAAAATCAGGTTGTGGCTGATGACGTACAGGAAACCAAGGCACGTTCCTGTGAACAGCTCTTAGAAAGTAGGTTTAATGAAAACCAATCACTGCTGTATTTCCCACCAAAGAAACCAGGGTCAGCGCTGGTCCTGAGTGTGGTGTGATTGTAGTTAACCTCAGATGATTCTCTGAGTTTTGCTCCCACTGGATTCTCTTCATGAGTGGCTCACATGACAGTCTCCAGGCTTGTGTCAAGATTCAGATTGCTACAGTTTGGTCACTTAGCAACTAAACAAAACAAATCACACCCTGGAGACTTGGGGAACATGGAGCTCTTGGTTCGCAATGAGGTTGTGGCTGAAACCCGCCTTGAGTAGGCTGTGCCCTCACATGCCTGGCTCGGCACCTGCGCTGAGCCATGCGGTGCTCTCTAGATTGAGTGCCGCCCTCTGTGCTGGGGCTGCTGGAGGCACGGCTTGCACTGCAGAGAGCACTGCGCCACACATCAGCAGTCTGGGCAAAGGGCACAACTCGAAATATATATATATATATACATATATATATATGTGTGTATATATATATTTTTTTAGTACATGTTTGCAGAATGTCATGATTACAGTTATGTGGGTAGCTGGTACGTGTGGGTAATATATCTGAATTCTTCCCTTATTCCCTCCCCTCACCCTCCGTCCTTGCTCTTTCTAACTCTGGGTTTTCTTCCCACTTATAAAAGCTCTATTTTCATAATTTTCCCCTTCGATTCTTTTTTTCCCATCTCCTTTCATCTCATTTCCCCATCTGAAAAGATTCTCTACTTCCTCTTTATCTGTTTCTCTTTTGCTCTATGTATCTGTTTTTTTATTAAGAGAAACCATGTAATATTTATGCTTGTGTGTCCGATTTATTTCACTTAACATCATAGTCTTAAAGTGCATGCATCCTACAAATGCCTCAAGTACATCCCTCTGTATGGCAGAGTAGTAGCCTGTTGTGTATAAGTACCACATCTTCGTTGTCTGTTGTACAGCTTAGAGCTTGTCCGTGGTCCGTGGATGAATTCACTGGGTCTATAGGAAATACATTGGGTACCCACAGTAGCGATTTCTTTTCATGTATGTATCTCTTCCTTTGTGCTTCTAATAAATCTCCCAAATAAATAAGAATGAGGATTTCGGGTTCATGGGGGACATGGAGGGTGGGAAACATGGATGGTTTCAGCACAGAGCCCAGGTCCACGTGGCAGCCTTTGTGGGGAGCGCCTGGCTCACTGGGCCTGCACTAGCAAACAGAATCGCTGAAATGACACCCAGGATTTGAGGCAGATGTATTTTACTTTGATGGGCACTGATTCCCAAAATATCAGACCCTGATCTTTGGTGGTCTAGACTTATATGGGATAAACAAGCAGGAAGTACAGAGAGAGAATGACTTGTCAGTTGGGGATTGGTTTATGCAATGTGCATCATAGTGACCAGCTATGTATCACAGTGACCAGCTGTTTTTAAGAGACAGAAGCAACTGGAACTGGAACAGGAACTATTACCTGGTCAAGTAAGCAACTGAAGTATATTGGCTAGGGGGAGATTTTCTGTTAGATTTCCTTCCTGTTTTAGTTTCTTTGACAAGCCTTTGCCGGGCATATTACACGTGATCTTCTAGGACAAGGCCCAAACAGAAGCAGTAACAGTAGGAGGGAGTGTCAGTGATCCTAGGATGGGTGGTAGCCAAGCTCCCCAAGGTTTTCTTATTACAGAGTTTTTTCCTAAATTGTTTTTAGGGAGAGACATAATTTAGGCTTGTCCATTTGTAACATTACTCTGGCATGGTAGTGAGGGAGTTAATCTGATCTAGGATAGTGTCCAGTGTGTCTGATGGATTGTTCTATTGTCTTCGGGCAACCATTCATAGAGTTTAGGGCAAAAAGCACAACTAGTGAGGGGGAGGGGAAGCAAGGACTGAGTAAACAGCCTGCAAAGATGCAAGGATCAAGGGGCACCTCTGGGAGGTTGAGTCCAAGTCAGTTGTGGAGAGGAGCTGGTTGACAGGAACCAGATCAGAGGCAGAAGAAGGCATCTTTTAGATCCAGGCAGGTGTACCAGCAGGCTGTGGGTGGCAGAAGACTGAGGCAATGGAGGGCAACTGCAGTGGCATTGGCAGCTTGGAGGTCCTGAACTGGCTTTTCAGGCAAAGTTCTTATTTATTTATTTTAGTGGCTATAGTCCTTACAGCTATGACCATCCCTCATAGCTGGAGGGATGGTCATCTATCAGACTGGATTTTCTTACAGACATCAGGTGCTTTGGCTTGGTGTCCAGTGAGTGAGTGTGACCGAAGGTCTGCAGGGTAGGCCTCAGGAGATGTGGCTCTGGAAAGAACTGTGCCTCCCCTTTTTGATGTCTTTGAGAAGTGCTTGACTGGGTTGTTTCTAGGCAAGGCAACCTTTGCAAAGGCTATGACAACTCATTTGTCAGGCTGACAGTCCAGTTTTCCTCATCAAAATGTGGAACTCAGAAGGAATTGCAAACAGTCATCCCAGATGGTCATTAGATGACACCATCTGACCAGGACAGGAAGCAGAAAGCTCTGGAGGGAGGGCCTGTGTGGCTGAATGCAGGCAGTGGCTAGCTGGAATCAGTTCAGTTGGCTGCAAGTAGATGAGTCGGGAGCAGGGAGTCAAGCTATAGGTGTTGACAGCAATTGTGGCAGCCAGCCAATGAGGGGGTCCAAGGTGGAATTCTCAGGAAGAATGGGCCATTGTATTTTATTTTTTTCTTTGAGATACAGGGAGCGATTTGGTTTCATTTCTAACTTCATTTTTAAAAGTCCTTTTTCCTGCAGTCAGGGACTGTGGCTTTTGAATATTTAATTTCCATATCTGACTTCCTATGTGTGTGTTCTGTAGCCTTCAATGATGGTACAGCAGACATAGAGTGGATGCCCCTCAGAAAGAGACCACTCAGATGCCTGCCTGGCTGTGCTCTTTGTGGGGACTTAGGCACAACCTAGCTAAGGAGGGTGTGAGGCCTCCATTATGCCATATGTCAGTCACTACAGAACTGCAGGTGAGGGCCCAGTTAGCCACGAAGACCAGTTCTTCCTTGTCTTGGTGCACAGAAAGAGCAGCCTATTGCTTGTGCTGTCTGCTCCACTCATACACATTCATTCCGCAGGCATTCAGTGGCCAAACATTCCACCCTCTTTCCCTTGAGGGTGGCCTTAACTAACACGAGTTGATCAAACTGAGCAGGGCTGACAGACAGACTAACTGGGTGTCCACAGGGGTCTGACCGGAATCAGACAGACAGGCAGCCAGACAGCCAGACAGATTGCATCCTCCTCCCTTTGGGGTCCTATGTGAGCTGCTTGAATGGGGAGCCAGGAATGCTGCTCCAGACCTCTGAGGGGACTCAGAAGTCTTAAGTGTACTTGCCCATTGGGACGTGGAAAGGTCATCGCTCTGTCCTTGAGGGCCACAACCAGTGACCAAAGAGGTCAGCACAGTCAGTTTCCCCCACCAGTGCACCAGATACAGTGGCAAACAGAACACTGAAATGACATCCAGGGTTTGGAGACGGATTTATTTTACTTTGACGGGCACGGATTGGGCTCATCCAAAGTATCAAGCCCTGATCTCTGGTGGCCTAGAGTTTAAATGGGATAAGCACGAGGGCAGTACAGAGGCAGACTGGCCTGTCAGTTGGGGATTGGTCTATACGTTGTGAAGCATGGACCAGCTGTGGATCGTGGTGACCAGCCATTTATAAGAGACAGACGCAAACAGAACTGGAACAGGAACTATTACCTGGGCAACTAAGAAACTGAAGTCCACTGGCTGGAGAAGCATTTTCTGTTATAAGCCCTCTGTGTCTACCTGTTAGTTATGGCATCTTTACAGAACAGTGGCTTTAAATCTTTCCAAGTAGCAGACTCTCCTTGCCCTCCTTTGAGCATCTGCAGATGGAGCCACACCTCCTGAGGCCTGTCCTGCAGGCCTTGGTCACTCACTGGACACCAGGCCAGACATGTGCTGTCCGTGTGGCCTTCAGGTGCTCTCCAGCACGTGCTGAGGACACGATTCATCTGCTGACCAGGGCACACACTAAGCACTGACCGGAATGACATGGCCTCTGCTGGAATGAGGAAACGGAGCGATCTGTGTGGTGGCATGTAATCCAAGTTAAACGTGACAATTTGATATTGTGATCTGCATTAGCCACTTTAAAATTCAGTACTACAGTTGTTGGGTGATGTTGCAGAAGCAACTGCAGTGTGGAACTACTCTGAAATATGACTTTTAAATTGTCTAAAGTAAAATATCTTTTTTACTCTTATTTTGGCCAAATGATACATTTCAAAAAGCATGGGTGCTTGGGCATGGTGGTGCACACCTTGTAATCCCAGCACTCAGGAGGCGGAGGCAGGAGGATTGCTGAGAGTTTGAGCCCAGCCTGGACTACACAGTGAGCTCAAGGCCAACCTGAACTAAATAGCAAGACCTTGTCTCTAAAAACAACAACAGCAACACCAACAACAAAAAGGGATGCTTACTCTTTGCAGGGCAGATATTCTGGGGGTGCAGAATATGTGTAAGGCCCTCTGCAATATATGAAGATAAAACCATATATCTCTACCAGTAATCTGAGGAACTTGCTCATAAAAACAACTCCAGAAGAGATCTTATCAAAAGCAATTAAATTCAGACCTGAATTAATAATTTTATTAACTAGATCTTAAGCAACCCAATTATATTTGCTTAGCTGATTTCTTATGATAAGCTGACTAGAGACCACTAATATTCATCACATACCAAGTTAGAGTCCACCTCTCCTGCAGCCTACACTGGCCAGTGGACCCTCTGCTGGGGGGTTTGAAGGGGACCTGAAGCTACCAATAGGATCAGCGGGCGAGCTTGCTGGTTACTCAGACGCCGAAGGCCCTCGAGCGTGCCGTGGCAATGCAGTGATTAGGGGTGGCACAGGGCTGTGAGGGGAGGACACCGTCCTCACACGGTGGAGTGGGGCTCCTGCTGTGCACTGGAGGAGGAGTGAGGGGAGAAGAACCGGAAACTGAAGAAGCAGACTTCAGTCTAGGAGAAGATGAGGGAGAGAGAGAATAGTTCCCAGTTTGAAAAATAGCATCTTAGCTCAGTGGAAGAAAATATGAACTTGTGTATTCAGGCAAAAATCTAAAGGCTTTGGTAAAGATCTCTGGCCAGCCAGCCAGGACATGCACATTGGCCCAACGACAGACAGTGGGTCCATCTGTTAATACAGGGTGGACTCCATGTCAAGGAGAAAGAACAAAATTATACCTGCAGTTGTGTGTTGGGTGCTTATGCCGCATTGCGAGCTGAATCAAAGATGCATAGGCATAATTACTTTTCCATAAGAAGGGAAATGTAACTTACATATTGTGGTTGCTCCCATTTATCTACTGAAAATTTACTTTAAACATCCTCCTAAATTGGATATTTTGTTTTTTCCCCTAATCTTTACCTATTACAAGTAATATGGAGTAGTGACAACTAGCTGAACATAAACTGGTTTAAAAAAGGAAAAAAACCACTACTATTTCTGAAAAAAAGCAAGCAAGCAAGAAATAAAAGCCCTCCGCAAATTCTGGATTCATAAAGTGTTATAAAGCAACCCCATTCTATAAATTATCAAACTCAGCAGTGGTGATGGGGGATATTCATTTCTGACCAGATTATAGCACTGACAGACTTAGATTTGTTCAATTTGTGAAGTTAAATTGCTTTCGACAAGTTGTTGTGGTCCAAATCACCAGCAGAGAGACAGACAGACAGCAGAGCATTGCGCTGTGAAGGCTTCCACCAGATGCAGGCGGAAGGTCTTCATGGGGACATTGGAGCGGGGCTTGAAGGAGTGGCTTTGCCACCTAATCCCAGAGTGACTGCAGAACTGAGGCCCACGGTGTCTTTTCTTTTGTGTCACTGAGTCCTGGGCTGGGTGACTGCTATTTAACAGAGTCACTGTCTCTGAAGCATGCGGGTTCTCCCTCTGGAGCAGTCATTCATTACAGCTGTGCTCCACGGAGGAGCAGATGAACCAGGCTGGTGTATCTGGCTTGGCCACCGTCGGTCACATGCACGTTTGGCATCAGGGTGAGCTGATATTCAAGTCAGGGTGGCAAACAGTCCCTGGTGTCTGAAGGGATCCAGTTAGGGCTGTGTCTTCCACAGATTTCATTTTAGGTGTATCTGTCCCGCTCTGAGACCAAGGACAGTTTCCTGCTCTGAAATCTGTCCTCTGAGCCCACTGCTGACTCTGTGACGGACTCCCTGGTGGTGGAGATCGCCTCTCACTAGTGTGCTTCCTGCTAGATCTGAAGGACTCCCAATCTAAGGTTCCTTCAGCTGAGGACTGGAGCTTTATTATTTCATGAGGACCTTCACAGAGGTCTCCAGTGGTGGCCAGTCACTGGCCATGGGCACTTCCCACACATCTACCTGTGTCCCCTCATCTACTTCCCAGCCTCGCTCGCTTGGCTCTGGTAGTCCTGACCGGTGCGGGGAGGCGTGGGCAGGAGCCTGAAGGAAGGCAAGGGGCTGGGAGGGGACAAGGCCTCCCCGCGCTTCCTGCTACAGCTCCTCCACGACTGGAGCCCTGGGCGGATCCCCCGGCCTCGCTGGTCCCGGCTTCCTCCTTGTGCATCTGGCTCCTGCTGCGCCCCATCTCTTGTCTCTGGTGCCACTGTCAGCTGGTTTGCTTCCTGCTCTTTGGACAGCACCTTGTCCATGTGGCTCCTCAGCCCTGCCATCTCCACTTAACCGATTCCGTGCCAAGCTCCTGGCTGAGACCAGTGGTGCCTGATCCTGGGCTGACGCAGCGCTGTAATAGTTCCAGAGACTCCAAAGAACACTGGAGGCGCCTCTGCGTCTCTGTCACCAGCTCCTCAAGTTCCACCGGGACCCCCGGCGCGTTATTAACCATGGGAGAGCCAGAAGAAGCCAGTCTTCCCGGCCTCCTTGGGGTGGGCCCACAGGTGGGGGAACCAAGCTTCAGGCAGTTCCCCCTGTGAACTGGGGAGTCCCTGGCGACTGCTGCTCGCGGCGTGGTCACTGGCACTCGGTCATGGATTTTTATTTCAGGAAACAAACACAATTTTCTTGCCAAGTGTATTTTGTTCTGCTTTCATCTTTTTAGAGAAATACGGGCAAAATTGTAACAGCATATATTTGAAAGGCAAAGGAGGAGTGGTTGCATCTCATTTTTCTCTTTGTGACTTTTATTTAAAGAGCATACAAGACTCATGTGAGGCAGAATATGCTCTGCAGTTAATCGAGACACATCCTCGGGAGGAGTCTGCTTGGGCCTGGACGTGCTAGGGCTCCTACTTAAAGGATGAGCTGGGTACGTGAGCCAAGAATGCTTTTTGGCTTGGCAGTTTGTATCTGATCTTGGGGAGAGGTTAAAAGCCAAGATACTCGATGTGGAAGGTCTGAAACTTCCGCTTAATGTAATCATCATTGTGTGACGGAGGCCAGAGAGAGGAAAGCACTCTGTCTTTTTTTTAAAGCAGCAAAATAAGCTCATAATCTTGTTTAAGTTTATTATGTTTATCTGCTTTTTGTGTTCACAGTATTGTCATACTATATGGTTTTTATCTGGTCTTTATTGATTTATAATGGTGAGAAAAGTCACTTTCTCATGTCTGGGGACGGATGAATTGTGCTGAATCCCTGTTTTTCTCCCCCTGTTCTTAGCTCTCTGTGTCTGACCTACTCTGGAGGTTACAGGCAAGACAAGGCGGCTGAGGGTGAAATTCTAACCAGTTGCTCTTGCTAAGGGTTAGAAAGGCTGGGGGAAGGCAGGCTGGGGAGAAGGATGCTGGTCCCATCTGAAAAACAGATTCGTTGACGTCTTGCTAATGAGTTTGCCTTAGTTGTAGTGTCCCTAGTGCCATCACTTTACGAGAGGGGCTGGCAGCAAGGTTGCTGTCACCACAGAGAACCTCCTGTTCCTTATGTCCCCGGCAGTGTCCCCCGTGCTGCGCTAGGCGGCAGTCAGCCGAGGCGTAGCCTTGCCGAGGAGCAGCCGTCATCGAGGTGGCCAGACAACCCTGACCCTTCCCCGGGAAACCAGCCACTGAAGCAGAGTGGGGCATCTCAGCCTCCTGACTGCGCGGCCCTTGGAACTACAGGGGACAGTGCTGGCTTCCGTAGGGTCCCCGACGCAGCTGGTACACTGTGAACATACTAAGAGATAAGAAGACTATTTTTGGTGGTTTTGTTTTTGCTTTTGCAAAAGAGTGATGAAATTTTTCCTAATGACAGCTCATAATTAGGCATCTTGAAGTCATGGTAAACACAGGATCATTCTCTAAAAATAGGATCTGTTATGCAACTTGGCAGCAAGCACTGCTTGGTGCTGCGGGGCCCAGCAGGGGCCGTGTCCTATGGTAGCAAATTTAAGAGCAGAATTAGGTTTATCTTTTGAAAAATTTGGGATTAACTTTCTTGCCATTTCTTAACCCCAGCTGACTCCTCCTCTGAAGTTCACCCAGTGTTCCCTATGGGAGGATGGAAGGGTGCAGTGGGGCTGGGGGTAAGCAAGCACTGCCCTTAGCTGAGGGGGACACATTTCTGAGACCCCTGTGGTTGGCTGAAACCCCAGGTAGTAACTAGCAAGCCAGACAGGTGCAGTGAGATGGCCCAAGATTTCACCCTACAGCTTAGCCCAGAATGGTGCACATGTTGAACTTACACATTTTTACTTCTGGAACTTTCCATTTAATCTTTCTGGACTATGGTGGGCTCTATGGGTCTCTGAAACTGAGTAAAGGCAGACTGCTGTAGGCACCAGGTGCTTGCTGTATAGCCAACCCTGCACTTTATGTTAATGAATGAGCCATTCCTTCTTCCTTTTTAAATCTTTGGGGTTCTTCTTCTTTTTTTTTTTTTGCATATTTAACTTTTTTCTAGTTTGTAGCTCTATGAAAACAAGAAGCAAGCCTCATATAGTGACTGTGAAATTCCCTAGCACACAGGATAGCATCTGAAACATTCAGGGTGCTTAATAAATATTTGTGGATGAATGAATGGAAACAAACAATAACCTGGTGAGTTGCAGATGAATAGGAGTTTGCACAAAGCCCTTTGGAGGCTCAGAAGACAAACAAACAAACAAAACCAAAAACAGCTGATAAGAAGAGAGGCAGATCAGAGGCAGATAAGTACATGGAGCCTTAGGGACAAGTTAACTTCCTGTCACGGTACCAAAATGCTGGTGAGTCAACTTCTACAAAGGAGCTTTATGTGGCTCATGGCTTTGGCGGGTGCAGTCCCTGGTTTCCTGGATCCCAGGTTTTGAACCTGCGGTGACACAGCGTCTTATGGTGGGAGCTGGTGGCAGAGGAAGCTGCTCAGGGTGCTGGAGATGGCAAGGAAGAGGGAGTCGAGAGGGTGGAGCCTGGGACCTATGTGTCCCCCTTTAACACATGCCCAGTGCCTTCCTTTCCTCCCAGCGAGGTCCCACCTCCTCTCAGAAGCTCCCAGAGTGGTGGCCAGATGTTCACCTCTGAGCCTTTGTGGGGGGTTTAAGGTCCGAACTGTGTAGCACAGGGGCAGACGTTTTCCAGGGGGAGTGGAAGGTGGATTAGGGAAGTTGCGAGTGCAGAGCGCAGAAGAGTGGTGCCCACGCTTGTGGCAGATGCTGGCTCACCTTCTAGAGCAGGTGGCTTCAGGAAGGTGAGCGCTATTGCCACACATTGTGTCCCCAGTGCTGTAGAAACTAAGGATGGCATGGCAAAAAGAAGGGAGCTGCCAGGCAAAATCGTGGTTCCTCTTCCTTTGGAAGCGGTCAGTTTTAAGTCACTCTAAGTGATTACTGAACAGATAAGCTGATTTTGGAAGCTATGCCAGCTCCTTCAGAAGAGTTATTTCAGCAATCCTTCCTAGTTCATAAAATTGATTTTGTTGGTCTCCAAAGCTATTCTGGAGTGGACATAAAATTGTCCTTCACTCTAAAAGGAGTTCTTAACTGCCACAGTTGCTGTTTTTCACTGGATTATTTGCAGACACCAATGACACGATTGGTGAGTGTTCTCACCAGTGCATCTATCAAACAATTTAATCCCAATTTCTTCTTTGCTACAAATGCTGACAAAACTGGGAAATACTCAGCCCAGGACACAAGTGTGGAGAAAGACAGCGGGCTCCCTTTGTCTTTGCAGGGCAGAGAGCAGGAGCTGGACCCTGGCCCTAGACTCTGAGCAGCAGCACGTGGGTGGCTGGAGCCGTCTGGCTGAAGGAAGGCATCCAAAAAGGCTGAGGGTAGTTGGAACCAGCACACAAAATAATGGCAAACGTGCTGTCCCAGCAAAGCGAGCTGAGCTTTCCGAGGCAAGGGAGAGGCCGGAGGTGGGAGGGGAGCTCAGCGCCTCTCTTTCAGGCAGAGCTAAGGCCTCTTTCTGACACCAGCCACGCGCCCCATACAGGAAGTGCTCAGCCTTTGGGACATCATGAAATCCTACATCTGCGCGATGAGCTATATTGATGATGGAACACAGATACGCCTTAACATGTGGCCTGAGGGTACTTTGTACACGACTTTAAACAGCGTCTCTCACGAAACAGCTCCATGGTGTGGGGCTTCCTGCTTGTGGCTGTGTGGGCACTCAGGACGGTGCAGAGTTTGGACACTCAGTTTTGGAGTTTTGGCCCCGGAAGGACTGACATGCACTGCGTTAGCTGTCCTGGGTCTCTGGCAAGGAGACGTGGTGGTCCCCACTTGTAGTGAGGACCCTAACATCTCGCTGTCTGTAGTAGGAGGCAGGGGTCTCTAGGTGTGCGCACTGCAGCCTCGTGTGTGGGCATCCGGGCAGCTGACGCACAGCTAGCGGCTTTGCCAGGCCTCATGACACCTTGCATTTCCCCAGGGAAGATGCTGAGATCCAAATCCCGCAGGGAACTGACAGCGGCTGTGCATGAACCCAGTCCCTGCTCAGCTTCTCCATGGGTCCAAATGCACCCATATTCCCCCTCTTCTGTGCTGCCTTGCATGCAGAAGGGAGACTATAGATACATCTATACGGAGATGTTTAAATAGTACATATTTTAGCAGCCCTGGAAAGACCATGTAAATTCCGAAGTTGGTGTACTTGGTGAGGTCAAGGCACGCTCCTGAAGGGCAGAGTGGGAAGGAGGGAGAGACCTAGACGGCCGCCCATCCTGCCTGCAGCAGGGCATCTGGGCCACACAAAGCTGTCCCTCCTGGCTGGGTCCACCGTGCTGTACCAGCCATGGCACGCTGGTGGGGCGGTCTCCACCGTGGCCTTAGGATGTGACCCCAACCCTAAGCTCTGTTTCTGCAGAGACTTCCAAGAGCCTCAGGGTAAAGAACAAAGATTCCCGAGAGTCTGGGAATGATTATTCACTGGTTTCTCCTAAGAAAGTTAAAACAACAGAACAAAACAAACAGAAAACTCCCAGGTGGAAATCATTTGGAAAAATGTGATTTAAAAAGCTGCAGAGTTATGGACCTGTTTGTAGAATCATGAATTAATTTGTGTTCATAGCCTAACAGCAAAATATTCCAGTATGTGGAAGTTTTTTGATGAAGCTGCGCATCTATCACTGTTTTCTAATGTCTCGTGGTAATTTGCGTTCACTGGAGAATTAAATTGATCTGACAAAAATGTAAGTTAATTTATTCAGTAAGTGATGGCATGTTTTAAGGGGAGACCAAATGATCATACTAATGACAAGCCAGGAGCCCTCTGACGACTAGCGTGGAAGTGGATATAAAAGCCCTGGGTGGGTGGGGTGGGAGGAAACAAAGGTCCCTTCCAGAGGTCATTTCCAAGAACGTCTCCCACATTTTCATGACACACAGACAGCTAGGAGTTCTGTGCAGGGTACAGTCATGTTCTAGTCACCAAGAACAGAATTACCCTGAGAAGTGACTCTAGAAATAGCTATTGGAGGAGAAAGCAAAGGAAATAATCATGGACTAAAACCAGGGATGACTGAAGTTATTGGTTTTGAGAATCCCCAAGTAGGAAAAACTTGTCTAGAAATTCAGTGTGAATGTGTTTCTAAAAGATTTAGGTGTAAAAATTATTGCTCAGGAATGCTTCTGTGAAAAGATGAATCTGTTTAGGTGCTCAAAATCACCAGGTTAGGGCCGGGGGTTTAGCTCAGTGGCGTTAAGTGCCTGCTTGGCAAACAGTCATGAGTTCAATTCCTGGTACAAAAAAAAAAAAAATCACCAACTTGTACTTAAACTTTGAGATAGACAGTAAGTCCAGAGAAAGAACATATGCTTGTCATGACCCCCACGTTAATTCACTAATTCTGCTACTCTTGGGACTTTCATTCACCTATGCCTTAAAATTGTGTTTCTCAATGCTTGAAGAGACTGTAAACTGAGGATACGCCAGGACCTCATCACAGTTTTTGAGTTACTAAATTGGGGAAGACTCTTCAAGCTGGGTTTTTAACCGGCCTCACAGGGCACACTGCTGTGAGTGAACTGTGGCCCACGCCCCCGGAGAAGCGAGACTGTGGGCCCACCGAGAGCGTGAGCTCCACCCCCACTGCTGTCCTCCGAGCAGCCGGCAGGACTCGACCTTTGCTTTCCTAGCTCCTCGTTCATCAGCACGACATCTTACCACGGCCCCGTGTCAAAGCAGAGCAGGGACAGAAACCAGTCCCTAACTTTGGGGAACTCTCCCAGCTGCCTCAGTTTAGACTAAGAGTCAGAGCAAACACCGTGTGCACTCCCATGTCTGCTTTGAATGTGCATCTGATGTTGGGCAATCAGTTCCTGAAAATCGTGACTCACGCACTGGCCAGTGCAGGCGGAAAGAGCGTGGGAAAGAGGCCATCAGCCTCCGGGCCCTGAAGTGAACTCGGGTTAGACGTCCCGTGCCGCTCACAGGGAGCCGGAATGGTAACCAGATACGTGCGCTCCACGCCTAAGTGACAAGCGGACTCACCTGGCTCTCTTCTCTTAAAATTTTAAGCAGTCAGAAATTAGATGTGGTTTCCTCACTGCCATTTCTGTGTGGGTGGTTGATGATTAGGATAAATAAAATACGGTATCATGCTAGAACAAACTCTAACAGATCTGTCATTAGTAAACACAACTGGTGCCATCTGTGTTACAAATAACTGTGTTCAGAAGGCGCTCATCTGACTGACTGTTAGGGGAAAATGAATTCTTTTGCTTGATGCTACTGACAGTTGGTTCTTCTTAAATTTCTATGTGAAGCAGGTGGTGGAATTGGGGGATATAAAACAGTAGTACACTAGTCAAGCAACACTGAAGTGATGCTTAAGGTGGAGAAAACTTTTTTTTGTATTTTACACAAGGGCGTACATGGTGCCTTCATTATGTAAGTAAAGTTGTTGAGAATTGATTCCAGTCGCAAATATAAATTTAGTTTCTTAAAAAATTGCTGATTAAAAGACACTTGCAAATCGTGTAGCAGGATACACAGTGGAGGTCATTCATTCACACACTCACCCAGCAAGTATTCATTGTGCGCGACCAAGTGAGGGTACTGGCTTGGGAATGGGACGAGGCAGGGCCTCTGTACGTGTGCTTGCGTGTGTGCATGTGTGCGTGTACACACGCATGCTCGTGCTTAGTCTCTGTTCTCACAGGGAGCAGTCAGGAAGAAGATACACAATAAACAAGCAAGGAATCAAATGTGTAACAAGTAGGAAGCAGGAAATAACCCGGGGCGAGGAAGGGTGCTGGGATCCTCTCCCGATCTGATCTGTGGGAGCAGCCGCCGCCAGGGCAGCTCGGAGCGGAGCTGAACAAGAAGAGGATCGAGCTACTGGAGCCCTGGAGAGAATTCAAGCAGTGGGAAGAGCAGCAGAAATGTCTGATAAAAATACGACATAAAATGTGAAAGCCTAGGCTTTTTCAACAGCACGGGAGGGTCTCCTTAGCCCGGGTTCTCTTCCGGCACGCCTGCCCCCCTACCGGCCTCTGCACTGCCCTGGGTTTCCCCAGCACAGCGCTGGGTGCTTGCTCACCTCCGGCAGGGGCTGGTGGGGGCAGCCTCAGCACCAGCAGCGCCTTGTTCCTGACCGGAATTCCCTGCCTCCGGCCTGCATGTCCTGGCCTTGACCTAGCTTAGCTTCCTGTAAGATTGTTTAACCAAAGGTCGCGCCTCATTTGCAGTGTGAGGTTTTTCACAGGAAATGTTTCCTTCCTGAGATTCTCTAGCTGATGTTTCATTAGTAACACCTACTAGGAGCTCCTATTTCCATTCACAATTGCACACAACTCTCTATAGAAATTAGTGGAGAAAAAAGATGCTTCCATGACAAAGAGGAGCTAGGAGAATTTGTGACCACCAGTCCAACCCTACAAAAAATACTGAAGGACATTCTAGGGAGAGAGAACAAGAATACAAGCATTTCAGGAACAGTGGCAGAGAGGCCTCAGTGAACGAGGCAGACAGTGAAGTGGAAGAGAAAAATAGACTATCAATGGCATAAA
>PVJX010039012.1:0-15988 GCA_004027295.1 Dolichotis patagonum
TGATGCCATCCCACAGCTCTCTGGCGGGTAGCAATGTTTAAATGTCTACCTAAAAGCACTGGCGATACAGAAGTGGGACTTTCAGAACATCCGCTAGGATTGATGTCACGGAGCGTGACTGTAGCTGGCAGTCTCTGGGACAGCCTCTCAATACCGAGCTCACGGCGCTTGTCCACCTAGGTAGGGAAGACTTCTGTCCTGGTGCTGTTCAGAGACTCGAGATGCTCAAAAGCCCCATCCCGGGGTGGGGACACTGCTACTGGCCCACTCCTCCTGCACCCAGAGGGGACAATGGGGGCATCACAACTCTCCTAGATGTGCGTGGTGACTAGGAGAGGCGACAGGTCCTGGCCACCCTAAGACGACAACTCAGTCCCTCATTCTCAGAGACTCCCCATGTGGTGTAACAAGAAGGAAAACAAAGCCACACCGTGTTAAGGAAGGGGCATGGAGACCTGGAGACCCAAAAATTGTAGGCGCTGGCCCATCTGGGAAGCGATAGGCCAGGCAAAGGCTCGAGGGAGTGGAACCCTCTGCTGTCTGGGAAAGTCGGCTGCAGAGGAGCCTTCCACAGACCTCCCAAGGGACACAGGACAGAGCCACCAGCTGCCCCTTACCTCCCGCTGCCGGGCTCTGCTCTGACTTCCATGTTTGGGCCCAGTGACGCTGTCTTGGGGTGAGCAAACCTGCACCCCACAGACCAGAGGACAGGTGAGGGAAGGGGCCGGGCAGTGCCCTAACTAGAGGAAGGGCGTGGTCTCAAATCCAGGCAGGTGATACTCAGAGGGGCTCCTCCAGGCTGCCTCAGGACACGCAAGAAAGTCTCTGCAGATCCAATCAAAGGAGGAGAAGTCCACGCTGCTGCTGGTGAGGGGAAGAGAAGCAGAGAAAGGAATTCTGGAACTGCCACGCACCAGCACAGGGAAGATGGGGGACCTGATACCACGGAGCACATGGCTGTCACACCGGAGGGACGGGAGTGCTCTTCCAAACCAGCCAGGAGAGAATCCCAAAGACGCGGTTTGCACTCAGCAGAAAATGGAAACGCAATTAAAGCACAAGCCTTGTAAGGACAGAGTAAAATATAAAGTTAAAGAAAAACCAAAGAATAAACATCTGCATGTTGAGTTTTCATTACAATCATAAAGAAAATCTCCACAAGTGCTCAGGTCATAACCAAGTGATCTAAAAAGGAACAAAGATCACATTGCCCTTAGACTTCCCTCTTGGCGAGTGAGACATTGAAAAGCCACAGAGTATATAACATACTATATAATATCGGGGGCAGAACCAACACGAGGGTCAAAAATACAAGGGAAAAAAAGGAAACCAATGGTGCTCTATAATGAAACACAACTTTAGGAGAACTAGGAAAAAATCGAATTAATCTAGTGTTATTTAGAGTGGAGAAAGAGGGGAGTCTTGTTTGAAAATAGAGCACCCATTTAATGGACTAAAATATAGTGTCAAAACTCAAAGTCTGTCAGAAATGCAAAGAGTACAGCAAAACTAGAGCAATTATTTTTACATCGCTGCCCAGTATAAGCCGCAGACTCTGACCACTCCCAAACTGACTATTACTCACCAAAGGTTACATCTGCGCCAGCAGCCTCTCCGCATGCATCGCCACGGAAGCTCTGAAGACAACGAGGTGGCGTTTGTGAAAATTAGAAATGCTCTATCAGCTGAGCCACTCTCCCCGTCGGGGACCTCCGGGGCCCCCCACCTGGGCAGGAAGTGGGGCTTTCTGGGACCTCAGAGCAACATCTCCGGGACAAGGACAGAAACGGCCCTTGGTGGGGAGCAGAGTGAAATGCAGCATCCAAGGGACTCTTTTATCAGGGAGAGATTTAGAAACCTAGATGCATGCTGGCTTGGTGTGCACGTAACCTGGGGCAGTGAGCAATGGCAGATTTTAGAGTCAGCTGGTCCTATTTCTTTCCTTTTTATGAAGAATGTATACATCTAGCCATTGCTATTGGATGGGGGGTGGTCTCTGGGGCTTCTTTCTGGGTCCTTGGCGCCCCAAACAGACAAGCCACACAGAAAAGGCAGCAAGGAGCATATTTACAGAAAGTGGAATGCAGGCACGCCCTGCAGCCCAGAGCGCGCAGGTGAGCAGCTCAGAGGGGCCCCAAGGATGGAGTGAAAGGGGTCCACAGCGCCCCAAACCCCCGGATTGACGTTTACCTCATGGCACAAGGCACTGGGCCACCTGTCCTGGGCAGCACTCACTTGGCCTCGCGCTAGGAAGCCATCAGCACTATCCACAACTTTGCCTGACCTGCTCAGGTATAAAGGAAGAACCAGAAACAGTGGCTTTTGATTGGCTGTGCCCACATGTAAATGAAGGATTGAAGACAGCGTCTTCTGATTGGTTCTTTGAACTGAGGCAGATTCAAAGCAGGGACTGAAAACAGCGCTGCTCCGAGCAGTGTGTCCACAGTGCTCAGGCCCTAGGTCTCACTGGCCCTGGGCCCTGCGTTTGCGCATGCGCTCTGGCTTTTTGTGGTCTTTCACTCAGTGGCCTGGTTTGCCCCAGCCCTGATCACCTACCTCACAATTATCAGAACTGCTGGAAGAATTCTTAGCAATTGGTCATCTGAATGAGGGGACTATGTCAGGAGGTTTTATTCTGTTTTGTGCTTCCCTTCTGGAATTTTCTCATTTTATTGAAGCTGTAGAATACAAATTCCTATAAATAACTCTCAGCTCAAAAGGAAATTAAAAATTCAAGGAGCAGATTATTTTGAAAATAAAATGCGGAGACTGCAAAGTGGCAAAAGTCAAGGACTGTTGACCAAGCTGTCCCTGGGGGCAACCACTGGTCCTCAGCTGATTTAATGATGAGGGGTACAAACCAACTCCGCACTGCGGCCAAGAAGACAGAACAACACACCCACAGAACTCAATGGATGGATTTTCATATTCGCAGGATGACTGATTCGGACTCCTCGGGGACACACAGAAGAACAGGCAGAGGCCCCCGGGTCCCACACAGAGCACTGGGGGAAGGGACGGAAATGTGAGTCGCCGCACTGGGGCATTCAGGGACAAGATGCCACTTCCTCCACTTCAGATCAAATTTTGAGAAATGGAGGCTGAACAGCATTACAGATTATTTCAAAATTAAAACTTTGAGAAATGACGATTGAAAAATAAAACACCAAGTAGCAAAACTCAGGAATTGTAGCCAGAGCTGTTCTTTGAGGCAAACCTCGCATCCTTACATGGGTTAATTATGAAGCATTAAAGAAATATAAATAAATTTAGCATCCAAGTCAAGAAGATAGAGCAGCAAGCCCACAGGAGTCAGTGGCCATGTTTTCACAGAAACAGGATGACGGACTCTAACTTCCTCATGCACACACTAAATACCATTAGACGTGGATTTCGCAGGGGGCGTCGGAGAAGGACTGGAAATGTTAGTCACAATATTATGACATTTAGAGGCAAATTTTAGATTTTTCAAACCTAAAATTCTTCCTACTACTGCAGCTCCTCAGCGCTGGGACACAGACATGGTACGTGGAGATCGCAGGCCAACCCCAGCACGAATGCACAGCAGGACTTGGGGTGAGCCCAGTGGCACGCTGGCATCGTGCTCTACATGGCCGGTTTCACAGACGAAGGTTTAATCCCCCAAGACCAGGGCTGTGTGTGGAGAGGCTATGACCCAAACATGACCACGGCCGGCCATATCTCCTGCCTCACACGCTCCCCCGCAGACCATGTTGTTCCCCGTTAGGGTAGCCAGCTAAGTTAAATAGAAATACTATAGGCTCTCAGGCAGGGAGAGTATCCTCGAGAAAGCTGGGACAAAGTCAGAGCACATCATGACCATGACCAGAGACGCAACCGCTGGAGACCAGCCTCAAGACAAACACGAGATGACCGGGCCTGCACACTTTTCAAAAGACAGACACCAGGCCCAGTGAAGCCTGCATGGACAGCTGTCACCTCGGTGGGTGACCAAGCCCTCCGGACCCACCATTTCCTAGAAGTCTTTGTTCTTTTCACACACCCTTGTTGCATGACTTGTCCCCCCGCTGAGTCCCTGTTACCTCCGTGACTACACTTGTGCCTCAATCAGTTAATCACTGCTGTAACCCACACTGTACCCATGTGGGTTTTGCTCTATAAAATCTCCCTCTAGAGTCCCCCATTACCCATGGGGTTCCCCCAACCACTCAGGAGCTATTTGCTCCATAAGTATTATGCTACTCATAACCTCCATCGTTCCTAGAATTCACTCTTTGATTTTAGCACAAACTCAGTACGGTTGGACATCACATCTAATGGACTAGGAGATATAACTTTTCGTATTTCATCTCCCGTGTCGCCCTCAGGTAAAATGTCATCCTGTTCTGCTCTGATCTTGGAGCTGGTAGCGGCTTTATCCACTGGAGACCAGTGGAAGTAGCTCTGTCACTCGTGGTGACCCCAAGTCTGCAGGGAGGCCACGTGGGTGCTTAGTCATAGTCCCATCCCGAAAGAATCCGGCCCAGGCAGGACACACGGAAGCACCAGGGCCTGTGGGGATGGCCAGCCAGGCCACCATGAGTCCTCCAGGCCAGACCCAGATAGCCTGGGACCAGCGCAGGACCCTTCTGTGAGCGGACTCCACCGTGTGGGTGAAGCCGCTAGGTTTTGCTGTAATAAGAACTCTCTTGGGCTGGTTGAATTTTGTCCTTGTGAAATTAGTGTATTTAAAACCCAGCCCCCATACCTCCACATGGGACTTTGTGATTCCAGACATGGTTCTTCGGGCCCAGGGAAACACACACTCTGCATTTCACCCTAAATTAGGAATGCTCGAGGGGCAGATTGCATAAGCAGCTGACAACGTTATACCCAGGTATTGAAGCATCACGTGGTCCCCCCTTAACAGGCAAATATTTTCTGGTTTTATGTATTACTTAAAAGCAAATGTCATTGAAAGAAGAGCTAACGAATCACTCTGTGACAGACAAGGCACGGTGACTTGTGGGTTTCCCAAGGGACAGTGTAATCAAGAGGGCTCCAGGTCAGTAGTAAGAAACACCTCGAAGACTCAGACCGAGGAGACCGGAGCTGTGTCATGCAATGCGGAGGCAGGCGGACCTCCCCAGCCCGGCTCAGCCTGCACAGGGGTGCCCTCTGTGTGAAGAGCTAACACGGAGTTACGCTGCGTGCCCGGAATCCGGGATACCGGAGGGAGGGAGCTCACCCATGTAGGGCCTCATGGCCCATCTCTACCCACGTCCTGAATGATCAGATCCTGGAGCGAGGTGGTGAGGCCCCGTCCCCGGCTGGCTTTCCCTGGAAGAGCCCTGGGTCTCCAATCTAGTTCCTGATAAACCTGCAGGTGCCCTGAGGGTCCCCTGGCTGAGCTGCGCTGACAGGTCCTCTAGTGGTGATCGGTGTCCAGCACAGAGCTGCCGGTGATGTTAGGGTGTGTGACTGCTCCTTGCCTGGACGCCTAGCACTGCACTGCTTCCTACTTGGGTTTCCCTGTGCTTCCCCAGCACTTTGGCTCACCCCAGCCCCGGGAGGTGCTGCAGGGGCGGCTCTGCAGCTCTTTGGGTTTCCCAGAGCTCCTGGCCACCTTATCCTGCTCGCCAGCCGCAATGTTCAAACCTCGGGCATTCTCTGCTCCAGACAGCATTTTAGTCTGCTCTCTGAAATAACTGGCCCTGGATTTTTGCAGCACGTGCTCTGTCTTGGGCAGAATGGAACTCAGCTACCCCACGGCTGTGGACCGTGACCAGGTCTCTTCCTGCATGGAGGTCACCAGGAGCCTTTTACCTTCCGGTCTGTGGGTGCGCTTCGTATGGAAGCGGTCTTGCGCCACCACCAGAACCTATGCCTTGGAGCCATCCTTGCATCTGACTGGAATTTAAAAGATTTAAGGCACCGTGACACTGTACTAAGGGGCACCCCGCATACTACGCTCTAGAGCGCCGTCTTCTCCGGGTTGAATCTATGTGGCATTAACTTAGACAAAATACTTCCGGTATTTTAGATCCCAACTTTTCACCGGAAATTGGGAGTTGTAAGAGTTCCCGTCCATCTTGGGCTGTTTGAGAGTTAATATTTGCAAAGACACTTGGCGTGGGTGCTGGCAAAGGGTAAGCACTGTGGAAATGTTTACTAAGAGATGGCTAAAAATGCACTAAAATGCAAACGATGTTCTAAATAATGTGTGTGCAGTCTGTCTCCACGTGAGATGGGAGGAGTCTGAGCCTGGATCTCCACGGCACAGGGCACGGCCACTTTGAGTTCTCTTCTTCCTCCTGAGGAGAGGTTCACCTCCAGAAGTCTGTGAGTGATTAGGTGAATTAAGCACAGTGCAGAGGAAAGCGCAGCACTTCCGGGTGCACGGGAATGTGCTGATTCACAATGAAACTCTGCCCTCATCTCCTTCAAATGCAACACAATACTAATAAGGCTTCAGGGCACCAAGTGTCCTCATTAAGCCAGTGCCCTCTTGCCTGCCACAGCTTCTTCAAGTGGCAGGGACGACAGCCCAGGAGAGGATGAAGGAAAATCCTCCCTTCCCTCAACCTCACATTTGTGTTTGCGCTTTCCTGGTTGTCTTAGTTACTTCTCTCTTTTTGCTGAGATAAAATACTGGACACCCAAAGTTAAGGAAGGAGAGGTTTATTTAGCTCAGTTTGTGGAGGTTTGAGTCCATAATCAGCTGGCTGCAAGACAGAGAGCACATGAAAGAGGGGCAGCAGTTCATGGCAGCAGAAGACAGCAAAGGCAACAAGAGCAATAAAGGGGCAAACAAGCCTTCTCCCCCCTTAGAGTGTATGCAGGCTACCTGCCCTAGGGTGGGTGCAGCATTCACACCCTCAGCCCCAGCACTACACAATGAACCAGTCACAAACTCTAGAGTCAGCAGCCTCCAAAATGCCCCACTGACCCTGTGACTGCGTGAGGCTTTGGGAGGACATGCAGACACAAACCATAACACCGCTCCTAGCTGCAGAAGGGGAAGAGGAGTCTCAGAGGCGAGTGCTTGCATGCACCCACTGGCCACACACAGGGCTGGCAGAGGCCAGTGAATGTTTCCATCTTGTCATTTTTCCTGTAGAACTGCCGTGGGTGCTGAAGGAGAGCTGCTGACCAGGAGGGGCATGGACAGCAAACACCTGGCCATTCCGGGTGCTCTTTCTGCAGACTCAGCCTCCTGGTGCCCTGTTCCACAGAATGGGAGCGTGCGGGACTTGCACCTCCTCCGTGGGCACTGTGGCACCGGCTCCCGAAGCTCTGTGGCTCATATACAGGGCCGCAGTTCAGTGCTCATCTTCAGGCATTTACAGAGTGCTGTGGGTGACTGGGCTCTGAACTCACAGGGATGAGAGGAACAAATCTCCTCTGTCTCGATTGCCCTGCAGGACCTTAGAGACTTAGAAGTTGGGGACAACTTGCCTGGCAGCCAACAATACATATGAGAAAACTGTAACACTTGGATTGATCTCAGTGTCTCCTGGAGCAGCTTTGTAAGACCTTTGTCTTTCCCAAGTGCTCAGCGCTGCAGATTTCAAGGGGTGATTCTTACCAGTGGAACGGGTGTCCATGGACTGACTTAGGGCGTGGTGACTATTTCAAACTTGTCTTCTATTCGCACTCTTGTTTTCAATCGGCATGAACTTGCATGTTTATGGGGTACAAGGTGATGTTTTGAAGTAAACATCCATTGTGGAATCGCTACACCGAGCTAATTAGCAAGCCCTCACCTTGCACAGCGCTCGCCATTGTGGCGAGAACTCCCTTCTCTCTTTACAGTTTCCGAGGATGCAGTCCAGTGGCCATAGCTGCAGTCACCCTGTCATGTAATACCACAGGATTCCGAGCTCAGTTCTCCCACTAACTGTAACTACATCTGCTTTAAGCCGTGTCTCTGCTTCCTCCCCTACCCCCTTCCCATCTGCATTCCAGTCCTAAAGCACCTTGCAGAGCACAGCCTTCGCATAGATGTTATGTGTGTAGGTCGGCATGGTAAGATCACTCACCAAGTAGAAAACCCCTCTGTGAAATGTCAGGCTCTTACTCGTGGAATCGTAAGAAACATATTTATGCACTACCCCTGGTTAATGAAGGCAATTAGATAACAAAAGGTTAAAGCTGAAGAAGCTGTTAAATCAACTCTTCAGATTAATGGTCTACAGCAGGACACTCCCTGGGGCCACATCAAAGCTCATGGAGAGCTTCGGAGATGAAAGATGTATTTGCATATGCTTTGTATGTCATTTGTATGTCATTAGCATATATATATATACTTGGCCCAAAAGTCTTGGGCAATTTTCAGCTTGGAGATTTCCCTCAAAGTTGTGGTCTCCTCTTTTCTGGGCAGGCTCCTCCCGTCCCTGAGTAAATATAGAGCAGTGACAAAAGGGAGCATTGTGATTGTTCCATGGTCACAAAAACCAGCAAACAAGGTGGCAGAGATGGCAGGCCTCATCCAGACATGGCCTTGGGCTTCTCCAGCCCCGTGTCCAGAGGAGGAAGGGACAACGCCACCTCATGATCACCGTCTGAGGGAACCTGGCCTGGCCACCAAGTCCGTGGGGCCCAGTGCCAGGTCAAGGTGTTAAATCCCAAAGTACCTTTCTCCTGGCTGGGGAAAAGTAACAGTCAGTACTGTGCCCCCCGACAGTCATGCCAGTGCCCCCCTTGGGCCACAAAGTGCTCCCCTTCCTGACACCAAGTGCACAGCCAGGCGAGATCCCCTTTTCAGAAGCCCGTAATCAGCCACGTGGGCCTCAGTGTGGATTCCTGGCAGCCCATTCATTCAACCTCCTACGCAGAGGGACCAAGAACCCCGACAGTGCTTTCCGGTGGGAGTGGTTACGTCCCTTCCTTCCGTGTGCCAGGCAGAACCCTAAATGGTGCAGTGCCACCAAATGAGCAAGACACAGGATCTGTCCATCATTAACTAATGTATTTATTTGTGAGACAGGGTCTTGCTAGGCAGTTCAGGCCAGCCTTGAATTCACTATGTAGCCCAGGCTGGCCTTGCACTCAAAGGGATCCTCCTGCTTCAGCCTCCTGAGTACTGAGATTATAGGCACACACCAGCAAGCCTGGCTCAGGGTCTGACTTTAAAGGACTTAGCCCCTAAAATGAAAGCTACAAAGCTTTTCTTCCATAAACTCTGATTTATATTATGGCAGTGCGGAGTTTGCTCACAGTAATTCACCCTGGATCCCATGGCAAGCTTTTCTTCCCCAGTGCCGAGGTGGACTCTCGCACTGTTGGTTGCTGGTCCCATGGATACAAAGCAGCACAGACAGGGGCTGCAGCCAAGTGGGGTTCGCTGACTCACAGGATGGAAGTGGGGCCATGATGACGCAGGACTCGTCCTCTTCCGGGCGGGGCTGGGGACTTCCCCTTGGCCTGGACTCTCAGAGCACTGATTCCTTCTGAGGCCTGGAGTCCTTGTCAGCTCACTTCCTTCAGGGCTGTGTCCTAGACCACTGCTCAGGGAAATCATTCTGCCCAGAGGTTAAAGCCCCAGCCCCGATGTGCAGCCATGACCCTAACCGGCACCCAGCAGCGGGGCGCTTTGGCACCCTCGGGGCTTTGCATTCCTCCATCCTGAGGTCCCAGCCCCTCGGTGCCTTCGGGAAGGGTGATTCACATGCCTCGACAAGGCCAGTGTCAGGACAGGCCAGGGAGAAGGAAGGACCTGTGCAGGGCCACGCAAGGAGCAGCTACGGGCCGGAGCAGCGCCACGAGGCTGGCTCCCTGGGGCCCCCTCCTGGGATGTCCCAGTCCTGGCTGCCGGCAGGACGCCACCCTCCAGTCACGGCAGCCCTGGTCACTGCAGCTGGGCATCACCACACCGTGGCACCTGCCCTTGCAGCTGGCACCGGGCTGCCGGCAGCCTGGCGTGGAGCCTACTGTCCCTGAGCCACCCGTGCCCACCAGCCCTGCAGCACCGGCGGGGTCCCCTGGGTGCTCTGTCTCTCCAGGGCCTGTGAGGCCCCCTGGCCTCTCCGCTCCAAGCCGTCGTGCTGGTGCTGTGCCACCAGCTGTGTTTTCATGCACCTGTGAATCTCCCCGAGCTGTGTTTTGGGGCATCAGTGTTCATGGTTAGCGTACCCATGAGCTGAAGCCCTCAGAAACCCAGGGTCCCCACCTGGGACCCGGTCACACTGGAAGCTGAGCCAAGTGTGCGGTGACACCTCCCCATAAACCATGGGGGGGCACTTTTGCTGTGATGGTCACGTCCCCTCTGTGTCACACATAAACGGGTCCTAAACTGGCCAGTTGTTCCAAAGACACCAGGGCAGGTGCTGATGACTTGGAAGTGCAATTGGCAGTGTTTCTTTGAGACAGGGTCTTGCCGTGTAGCTCAGGCTGGCCTAGGACTCGCAGCAACCCTCCTGCCTCAGCCTCCAAGTGCTGGCATTATGGGTGTGCATCACCACATCCAGTGAAGTGTGATCTTTAAAACACCCCAGGATGGACAGACTTTTTGTTCCTGCTGGAGACTGGGAATATCCATAGATTTGGGCCACTCTTGGGGTGACACCTGCCCCACCAGAGGCATGCTGGGAGCTCAGCACCCAGCCCCAGCCCCTGTGTCCCAGGAAGATTTTGTGCATGTTTCCCCCACTCCAGCTGGCACATGGCTCACTACCCCACGCATGGCAAAATCTCTGCCTCAGTGGGCCGTGAAGTCATTGCTCAGGTAAGAATTGCTAAGTTAACATCCGGGCCACACCCTGCAGCCGTCTGATGGGAAATTTGGAAGTTACAGTAATTGGATTTTTAACTTGTTCCTGCAAAGTCTGAAGCCTGAATTTGGAACTCATGTTGTGTTTTCTTAAACAAAACAGATAAGTGCCATGGTCTGTACCTCTCTTTTTATTTGTTTTGTTTTGAGATAGGATCTTGCTATGTCATTCAGTCTGGTTTTGCACTCACTGTGTAGCCCAAACGGTCTGGAACTCAAGGTGATCTTCCTGCCTCAGCCTCCCGAGCACTGGGGTGGGGTTACAGGTGTGAGCCACCTTAAGTCAAGTCACAGGTTACACCTGGATGCAAAAAAGAGTTAGGTCTGTTAAACTTCTGTTCCAAAATACATAGAAATGGAGAGGTGGGTCTGAGTGTCAGAGACCCCACGCGACCCCCTGGGAACCTGTGCGCCCCCCAGGATTCACAGACGGCCGGTTTTGTGGGGAGTCATCTGCCTGCATGCTCAGGGCAGTGCTTAGGGCAGTGCTGCAGTGTGTGGCACCGGCCTGTTGCTCGGCCAGCAGTCACTTCCACGGTCAGCAAAGGGATCTGCACCTGGGAGGAGCTTGCTCTCCTCACCTGCTCTCCTTACCGCATGGCAGCCGCACTCCCCAGCTCCCGAGGCCAAGGCGGCTCGAGCTCTTAAAGGCAAAGGCATGAGGCCAAGCACCCAGCACCGGGCTCCTCCTTCCTCAGCTTCCCAGGAGCCTGGGACTCTCAGCCAGGAGCCGCAGGTGTGGCCAGGCCCTCGGGCTGCCTCTCCGGACGGGCTGGGACTGGGAGCCTCAGGGCGTCCTTCCTGCTCTGGGTACCCGGGAAGCAGGCGTGTGGACCATGGAGGTGGCCCGCCCTCCACAGGCCCCTCTAGCAATGCCCTTCGCTCCCACATCTCTGCCTTCCATGGAGCTCCCAGGTGCACCCTGCTCCCTCGATTTGCCGGTGATTTACAGGACGGAGGGACAAAAGCGAACAAAACGAACCGACACGCCTGACTCCTGTGGGGTGTGCCCAGGAAGTGTCAGTTGACTGACTAACCGATGTGAAGCTGGGTTTGCTGGATGTGAGAAGGAGGTGGACACACACTTCCCACCCCCAGTGCCAGGCTCACTACTGAGGACACCCCATGCTGGCCATGAGAGGAGCCCTTTCAGAAGCAGCCTGGGGACCCTCGGAAAGGACTTGCAGACCTTTCCTGGGCTTCCAGACACCCCTGTGCCTGCACAGACATTTCCCTTCAGGCTGTGCCCCGCCCCGTGCATGGACGCGGGCAAGGACCTCACCCCCTGCTTCTTCTTCTGCGCGGCCCTGGAGCCCGGAAGGAACTGCCCACCCGGGGCCTAGAAGGACACCGTCCTGGGTCTCGGAGAGCAGGCGTCAGCAGATGCGGGCCCGGCTGAGCGTGAAGGACACGGCTGCTGAGGATGCCCTGCTTCCCCTCTGGGAAGGAGGGGCCGGCTGCGGATTCAATGTCCTGGCTAAAGATCAGCAGAGACTGGGCGTGGCGGTGCACAGCTGTCATCTCAGAACCCTGGGAGGCTGAGGCAGGAGGATGGCGAGTTCAAGCTCAGTGGGGACTTAGTGAGAATCTGTCTCAAAATGCAAAGGTGCAGGGGACACAGGTCAGTGCGAAGGGCCCAAGTCCAGTCCCCAGGACTGAAGAAACAAAACACGCCTGCTGGGGAGGACTCAGCAACGAGTCTCTGTCCTGCTTCCAAAAGGGCGGTCCAGGGACAGAGGGGAGCAGTCTGACCGGGCCCAGCGGCACAGTGCTAGAGGGACAAGTTCCATCTCGGACCTTCGGCGGCTGTCACCATGGCCAGGAGGTTGGTGGACGAGCCCTCGCAGGACACTGGTCCCACAGGCTGCACCCTCACCAGCTACTCGGCCCCCACCTCCTCCTCCTCCTACCGTCACATGGGGCTTAGGGTCCATGCGCGTGGATTTGGGGGACACAAGCCAGCATTCACCCCCACCCCAACTCTTGGTCTAAGGGTGACTCTCACCTGCTGGTGACCATCAGAGAGCAGAGGCGAGGGAAAGAGGCCCCTGGGTCAGCAGGAAAGCAGTGGGAGCCCGTGTTAGGGGAAGGGGGTGCCTGGGAAGACCCTGCACTCAGGGCGGCCCAGCCAGGAGGGTTCAAGCCCAGCCTGGGCAACTACTGACTCGAATGAGACCCTGCCTCAAAAGAAAAATACATTTTAAAAGGGAGAGGAGTTGGACTTGTAGCTCAGGGCAGAGTTCCTGAATTCAGTCTCCAGTGTGGCGAAAGAAAGAAAGAGAGAAAGAAAGAAAGAATATGAAACAGCAGTGTGCTCTCACTCTGTGGGTCCCAGGAGTCTGCTTCACAGCCTGTGCCCCACTCCAAAGTTTTGATGGTAATAACTGAAAGTGTACGGCACAGTAATCACTTGTCATTTTAAAAAATCGCACTGGTGGTGGCATATTAAAATTAACTACATTCTCTTTTCCTAAAGTTTTCTGGTATTTGTAGTAAAAAAAAAAAAAGAAAAAAGAAAAAATCAGGTGCCTCCACTCTGGGCGTGAGAACAGCCGTTTGCTGACCCCAGTAAAGCATCCTGTGCGAGGTGCCCGCAGTGTGCCCACAGCTTGCCCACGTGCAGTGCTCAGGTCAGGAAACGCGAGCAGTGAGGGCCGCAGTCCGGAGACAGCCCTGGGACCGTGACGCCGGAGGTGCTTCTCCTGCAGGGCTGCGGGGTGACTTCTGTTACACACAGACACGCACGTGGTAGGACTTTTCCGCCACAGCACGTCTGCCAATGCCAAGCGCTACGTTTTGAACAGCATATCTCAGCCATTAAAACTACGAAAATGAGAATTAGGGGCTGAACTGATGCTGTCTTATCTCATTCTGGCTATAAATAAATACAAACTTCTGGCATAAGCCAACTGACAAAAATACCTACTCATCTCAGTAAGAGACGTACTTCAAGTAAACTTGCACTCTTCATGCTTACTCACAGTGAATGACGCTTTATGACACACTTGGGGGCTCGGGTTCCAAAGCTGAGCACTGGTGAGGAGCATTCGAGGCACCAAGCTGGCTGGAAATGTGCCAGGGAGTGCAGAACTTTTTAAAAGTTTTATGTAGTCATTGAAAAGTATGTCAGGAGATCCACACAACACATGAAAATCAAGTTCTTTGGGTCCCCTTTTAGTTTGGGACCATCGTTCTGGGGCTTCCGGGAAAGTGGATCCCAGCTCCTCATGGAGGAACCAGGCTCGGTGAAGAGTTTTCCTCCTGGCCTGAGGAAGACCGTGCCTGCGAGTGCCATGTGCCCTCGTGAAGGACAGTGGGCTCAGTAATGCCCGAGTGCCAAGTCGAGTGCTAAAGTACTTTATCCCTTTTAGTAGTAATTTCCCACTCCTCACAGGAACACGGGCTTTGAGATGCGGTCGTATCTCACAGGACTATGCTCGGGGAGAACGAGTCCCCACACACTGTCTGGAAGCTTATTTCCTGTGCGGTGACCTCTGAAGTGCAAGGAGGAATTCCACACCGAGCCCACTGAGCTCACATAATGTGAGCAGAGATTTCTCTCTGGTCCTGAGGCCTAGCCACTGTTGTCCTGGAAGATTTTGCAAACAAAGCCTTAGACAATTTTCATAATAAGAGTATATAAATCACTTTCTGAAAGGGTTAGTGTTATACTTTTTATTACGAACGTTGACAATGTGCATCACGGAAGTTTACGTTACAGACGTGTGCAGAGGCTTGGAAGTCAGGTTGAGGTATCTTCTCAGTAAAAACTAAAATCAGTCACTTGCATGTTTCTGGGTTGGGGACACAAAGTTGTAGCAACACGGCATGATGCAGGGTACTGCAAAGAAAGAAGAAACCAAGCAGAGGACCCAAGGACGCAGAGGTAAAAGAGACGATCCTGCCGGAAAAGAGACAGAAGCTTTGGCTATCAATAGTGGGACTGTTTACAGCTCGTTCTAACAGCTCCAACAAGGGCCACCATGGCAAGCTAACCCTGCTGGATTAATGAAAGAGTATTCATGGGTACACAGAGCAATAGATATGTGAGCAGACAGGTGCTCTAAAATGTGAATGGTACAGTTTAGGTACCAGGTTAGAAGTGGTTGCTGTAAAATCCATTTGACTTTCCTGACTGTTCAAAGTATTCATTATAAAATGTTCCAGAATGTGTTAAAATAATATGTTAGAAAGATGTATTCTTCTCAAGCTTAGAAATACATTTCAGGTTAGAAAAAGTCATAATTAATGCTCATTAAAAAGAATTGCTAAAGTTTACCACGTTTGCACTAGTATTTACAAATGTAAATCCTATTCCACGAAACTATTTCTAAACTTAATATTGTGTGCATTCATTCTACTTTTTGTCTTAAAATAGAATATTCAGTTAAAAACAAGCTACTGTCTCTCTGTTAAATGCCAGTGTGAATCATACAGAGAAAATTCGATTATAATATGACACAGAATTATATTCTAATTCCATGGCATGAAACACAAAGTTTCCAATGTCAGCAGAATGCTGATAGTGTGTTTAAGTCAGCAGCAAATGCAAATTCCCCATGCTTAGATATCCTATTACTCGGTCACATGCTAAAATCCCCCACTCTTGGCTATGCAATTAGTATCCTCCAAGTGCAGGCTGATCTTACAGTCGTGCAAAATGACATAGCTCTAAACATCACTAAGTACAAATTATTTCTGTAGCAAAATAACTTTCTCCCTCAAACAGAGATGGAAATTTAAAGTTGTGAATAATCCAGACTCCTGAGAAGAACCCAAATTAGAAACTGGGTGGGAAGTTTCTAGCATCAGAATCAGATGATGCCTTTTCAGAACGAGGATTCCCGAATGTTTGTACAAGAAACTTCCTCAGATTTCTTCCTAAAAATTTTCAATGCGAGCTGAGAAAGAAACAAATAAAATGTGTCAGAAAGAATGGGATGCAGATCTGTCGTGTTCTTCAGACCAGAGATGGGATTTCTAGGGATCCAAAGCTAAACAAGTTCAAGCATGGTGGCACTGCCCCGTGACCCTAGCACTCAGGAAGCTACAGTAAGAGGACTGGTTGCTGGTTCAAGATCAGCTGGGCTACACAGCAAGACCCTGTCTTAAAAACAAATAAAAATTGAAAGAAGGAAGGAAGGAAGGAAGGAAGGAAGGAAGGAAGGAAGGAAGGAAGAAAGGAAGGAAGGGAAGGACAAAAAGAGAAAGAAAGAAAAAATGTTAGACTAGAACCAAGTCACAAGAATGTGACTG
>PVJX010039013.1:0-16000 GCA_004027295.1 Dolichotis patagonum
ATAGGTAAATGGATGCAACTTAAAACCACACTTACGAGTGAAATAAATCAGACTCATACATGTAAACATCATGTGGTCTCCCTGGTGTGAAAAACTGAGAGAGTAAATAAGGTACAAAATGTACAGTGGATACTGTAAAATGGGAACAAACTGTTCAAAAGGAAAGAGGAACTAAAGTGAGGAAAAGAGAAAGGGAAAAGGGAAAAATACAAGATAGTTATACTACTAGTTTCTCATAGTTCATTGAAAAGAAAGGTTTGTGCTAATATCATTTGGAGAATTTTTATGTCCATATCTTGTAATCTGAGTAACTAATTTGAAGATAACAATGTGCAATGTATTAACTATTGTTACTCTCTTATTAAAAAGGAAATTCATGAAGCATAAAAGATTTGTATACATTTAAATGAGCTTTGCCAACCATCATCATTCTCAATTTTTTAAGTGTTCTAAACTGCACACTCTGTTCTATATGTTACGTGAACTTAAGTGAAAATGTAGAAGAAAGTAGTACAAAATATATTAAAAGTTAAGAAAAATGATGTTTGGCATAGCTCTCCCCAGACAAACATTAAACATTTAGCAACTTAGTAGTAAAACATAAGAGCAAATGTTTTCCTAAGTAAAGTTCTAAGTGTATAAAATGTATTATGCAATCACAGGTTAGGAGTCATAATGGAACTGAGAGGCTGAAATGATAAACTGAGTGAAATGAGTGCAGAAGTAGACTCATATGCATATGGAAATTTGGTAGCATACTAAGTCAGCAGAGGAAAGAAATGAGTATTAAATGAAACTTGTTGAGCCAACTATATATCTAGGAATTCAGTTAAACTTTTGACTGCTTACAACAAAGCTTATTTCAGATAGATGAAGGATTTAAGTGAAAATAAAAGTAAAGAATGAAAAAAAATTATAAATAATCACAAAAGAAATAAGTATTTTCTAAAATAAAATATCAAAAATTTTGAAGATACAAATTGATAACCTAAATTACACAAAAAGAAATTTAAATCTTTCAAGGAAAGATTGCATAAATTATGTGAAAGTTAAAAATCAGGAAAACATATGCAGTATAAATATGATTTTTAAAAGAGGTCTTATAAAACAATAAAGAAAAGAACATCAAGCCGGGAGAAAAATAGAAGACAGGAACATATAATACAAAGAAGGCTTAAATGTATTAAAATATACAAATTTATACTTTTAAAAATAATCTTAATCATTTTAACTCTGTAGTTCCATAATAACATGTTCACAATGTTGTAAAAGAGACCACAATATATACTGACTCAATATACAAAATACAAATGGCAAATTTTCACCCAGTAAATTGGCCATGTTAAGAAAAATTTTGGTTAAACATCACAATGATAAAGAAGAGTTGCTCTTACTCATAACTGGTAAGAGTACAACTTAGTTTCCTACATGTGAATGCCAATTTGGCAATTTCTTTCAATTTTAAATGCATAGACTTTTGATAACAGCATTTATCCTGCCCAATAATTTTTCTCTGCAGGGATATATTTACATGGATACACAAACATTAAAAATATTTTGGTCAACATTGTTATGGAACCTAAACTTTTATAAATAAATCATGTCATGGCCATTCAAGAAAAGACTAAGCAACTCTTAAAAAGAATACATTCAATTTTCACACACAGATCTAGAATAACTTCCAAGGTATATTAAAAGGTACCGAATTCAACATGTCACCAGTTATGTGACAAAATATCAGCAAGAAAGACATACAGAGATGTGTTTGGACATACAGAGAGTGTTTCTGGCTTCACCAGAAAGTTCTGGGGATAACCTCTTGGGATTGGAACTGAAAAACAACTGATCAGGAGAATAAAAGGCAAAGAAAGACATTTTTTTCCACTGTAACCTTTGTGCTGTGCAATCGGCCATATCCATATCTTACTAAACCAACAGCAATAACAAAGAAACACTAACTCATAATAATTCTTTTGCCTGTGAGTCTGCATGAGTTTTACCATGCAAACATTTTTCTGGGTATCATAGCAAGGATTCTCCCTAGCAGCTGGACCCCCTCAACTTTGTTAAGCAAAACAGCTGGGGACTACATCGCTACGGTCTGAGTTTGAATGCTGACCTGTGTAATGGACTTAGAACTCTCAGCATGAGGAAGTCTAAGTATTCTTTAGGCTCTGCTAAGTGAAGCAATTTTAAACACTGTTTTACTCTATGTCTCTGTTTCCTGTTCACATGTAAAACAGCAACTGGGATAATCTTCGTCTAGCTCACAGGTTTGCATGATCAAATAAAATCATGCTTATAGAAATGCTTCCCCAAGTATTATTATTGTTCACATTATTCATTGAGGGCCCTGAGAATCACTCTCAAAAATACTTAGTCATATATATTAGTAGTATGTCTTCTGACAAAGGCGTCTTAGTCGTACTTGCCATGTTTATGCAAATAAAACAAATACATCCATGGTTCTCACATTGAAGATGATGCCAGCTGCACAGTTTTCACTTCTGCACTGCATCGATTGAGGATGCTCCTCTCCCATCTCCACTCCCAGGGGGCATTTTCTACAGCGTCTCAGAAAATGACATCACTTATTCATCACATTGCTTGTATTCACAACTCATCTACCTCTTGGTTTGCCCAGGGATAGCTATCAACAGCTTTCATATTAGAAATGTGATGTTTGACGAATAGCAAAGCACCCAAAGGAAAGATATGTGAAATATTAATACGGAAATAAACTGAAGTGCGACCAGTGGCTTCTTTTCTTTCATGCTTTCACCCCACAAAGAGATCTCTTTCCAAAGCATAGCATCCTCTTCCAGTTTTAACTCATGCCAAGAACTATCATTAGAGATGTCAGGGGTCCCTTCCCAGGCTTCTGATGGCTCAGAACCACCACTGTCCACCTTGTGCTGGGGCCTCAGGAAGACCACGTCAGGGTCATCTTTTACCATGACTAACTCTTCCTTCACTCCACCCTTGCCTCTGTTCCATCATGTGCACAGATGCAAAAGTTGGTTTTAATCAGCTACTGTTTTTGTTCTTCTGTCATCCCAAGTATTTTGGGATTTTCCGAAATATATCCCTCAGGAAACAAGATTTATCCAATCCGCTCCATATCTTAAAAATCGGCATGATCTATATAACTTTACTTGGAACAACAAAGTGTCTTTTAGATGAGACATATTAACCTGAAATGCCCAAGTTAATGCCAGTTTGGATGTTACCAGCAGTCACTTGATGAGTTGGGTTGTGGGTAATTAAAAAAGAAGAAATCTAACAACTATGTAGTGATTTTTCCTGGGGTAAAAATTCAAAATTGTGCCAAATTCCCCTGTAAAAATGCTTTATAAAGACGTAAGCAGCCAAGGTAACAACAAGAAATGAAACATCAAGCATACAAATGCTTTTTGAAGGCTTATCAGTGACTACGGATAATGACTAGCAAAAGCAGAATCCCACACAGATTCAAAAGGGATCATGTCTTTTACAACAGATGGAAATGTACTCTGGAAAATTGTTAGATGATTCAAGAGTGGCTATACTGATAAACCATTGTGCTAATGCTGACTTTTCTGCGTTTCAATAAAATTGTCCAACTTGAGGTTATAAAATACTATAATACTAATTCTCTTTGAAATACACTATTTTAATATATTTGTATAACTAATAAGCTAAAAGGTATATTTTAATGCTTATTCACATGCTGAAAAGTTCATGTTATAAACAAACCTCTTGTGTGTGTATGTGGGATCTGCCTGGTGGAAAGTGGAACGAGCCCTGTTTGGTGTACCTGGTGCCACAATCTTGGCACTCAACACCTGAGTGCCTCTCTTTGCCCTGTATGAAGAGAAACAAAGCCCAAAGCAATGATGCCACATCCACACTCGTGCAATGGCAGTGGCAGTGGCAGCAGTTGAGTTAGAATCAGGTCACCACTTCATGTTCAGAAGAGGAGTAACACGTTTCAGGCAGAGAGAGAGAAAATCCAGTGACACCCAGAGACAAGACGAAGGAAATGTGCGACTAGAAAGAAGAGAAGCGAGAGGCTCTGCAGCATAGTCAAAAGAGAGCAAAAACATGGGAGACTATTTTTCCCTAAAATAACTAGATTCCATTTTTCTACTGTACATGTAACACATTTTATGGAAGAAGTATGGTTTGCTTTCCTTTCTTTTGTAGATTAATTCTTTATTGACTCCATATGTTATTGTCCAGAGTATTTACCAAGGAGCTGGACCCTCCATAGTAGGGAAGACAGGCCCACATGTCCCCTCTCATGAACATAGCTGTGAATCCAAGTGAATCATGTAACCCAAGAAAGGTCAATTCGATTTTTTTTCTGGAGAAACTTTTTTTCCTAAGATTACAGAATGGAAATAGCAAAGACCATAATTGCTATTAGCCATGTTCCCGGTCAAATGGAGGAAGCTTACCTTCAACGGAAGAAAATGAAGTCAACTGTCAGGAAAAAACATGGCCAAGCAATCTAATGAAGAACATCCTGCTTTGTGGCCCTATTCCAGCCTCCCTGAAATAGTTCCTAGACTTTCTGGTCACGTCAGCTGCTAAGTTGTCTTCAATACTCAGTCCAATCAACAGTCTTACAAATATACTGGAGAAGAAAATAGCAATCAACACAGTCATCACACAGAAATGAAAACACACTAAACACACGTGCACACTTGCAAGTGTAAACACACTGTTTATTGAAAGATCTTTAAAGCATATTTTGCATATATATTTTCATAGGAAATTTTATTGCCAGTTTCAACTGTCATATTAACCACTATGTCAAAGCAAGTCATCTTAAAGTCTCTGCTTGTCACTGTTTGTATCTGTCAAGCAAAGAGCTTGGATTAGATTATTCAGATCCAGCAAAGTTGGATAGATGATGTGGGATCAATGGATGATTTTAAATTTCAGGTAAAGTTTGGGCAGTAATGAAAACCACAGCAAGTGTCTTCATGACTCCAGTATTCTATTTTTTATGCCCACATACCACCATTTGAAATCTTAAGATCAGCCTTCAAACCAAATTAACTTTATTTTCTCTCCATATTCCTGCCCTTTCCCTGAAATAAGTTTTCTTTTCTCTTATTATATAAAACTGGCCTTGTTATGTATAAACCACAGTTGTAGCTTTTGCCTCTGAAGGGTAGAAATTTGGAAAGCTCATTATTCCCCCCTGCTTTCACACACATAGATCCTTGCTCTTAACACTGTCATGAATCCAAGTGTAATTAGTAGCGCCTCACCAACCAATGCAATCCCAGCTCACCACTCACCTAATTATGTGTACCTCAGTTTCCTTCCAGACATCTCTAGACTCAATTTCCCTTCCTTTCAACAAGTAAGTGGAGGAAGACAGGAGACCCACCTTCATTCATTCTGGGAGTTACAGAAACCCAAGCAGGGGCTTTCTCCAAGAAGGATCAAAGATCTCCCTGGGGAGAGATAAGTAGAATCACTTTTCTGGCTTGTGGCATTTGTTCTTTCTTACAGCAAATTCCTCTAGGGATGTGATTTCTAACAGCTCTTCCTGGAATTTGTGAATGCTGCAGTGGACAACACACAGCCTGAGGAAAGGAACTCCTGACAAACAGCGGAGCCTGCAAGCAGATGAGGCCTCATAGCCCCCTTGCCTATACCACACGGTTTTACTTTGTCACATGCCACATTTTCCAACACACAGGTTTCCTTTGCATTAACCTTTAATGATCTACACACTCTAATTCTAACAATAGCTTGCAGTTACTCTTAAACTAGTGGCATTGAAAATAACTTCTTAGCACTGATGCCTTGTTTACACATGCATTTGGCAGAAACACAGGACCCTGAGAGCAGATGAGGATGGTGAAAGCTCCCTTCAGTGCATGTAGTCTCTGGGTCATCACCAGTCCCAAAATTTGAGATGTGAGATGCTCCTGACCAGTATGTGGCTCCCAATTAGCAGCAATGAGAAAAAAAAAAAAAAACAATATTTTGAGGACTTACGGTGTCCAGGCAATTTAGCATCTCTGTATAATATCTTATTGAATTAGCATAATCATCCAGTCTGTGAATAGTATATTTTAAAAAGACTGCCTCAGAGAGGTTGCTCTCTTCTTAAATACTACCTTGTAGCATGGCAAGTGGGAGAACTCAACTTGAAGCCCTGCCCAAATTAGACCAGGCTGCCCCAGAAATTTAATGCAGAGAAATTCCTAGAGGAGAGGTAGAGAACAGAGATTAGAATTGCTAATTTCTCAGAGTAAGTCTGTCTTAGTAGATGAATTATAGCTTGTTCTTGACTAATCGTAGATACCCTTTTGCTAGATGTCCGTTATAGATAGGATAGATTGAGGTAGAGGTGGAAGAGTAGCAGGAAATTTGGTAGCCAGATTTGCACTGCTTAGCAGTGGTCAGTTCTTCTCACCTGTAATGTATATAAGTAGTGGGATCAAAATACATGCTGGTTGTATGTTTTGTATCTTTACAAGGTGTAATTAAAAAATTTTTTTAAAAAGAGCGGTGCCGCTGAGTACCGTCCCATGGGGAGACAGGCTCATAAAACATTATGATGTGTCCCCAGCCACCTTATTCACTGGTTCTGCACTGTGTGACTTCTGGCTCTTCCCCAAAGTCAAAATGACCATGAAGGGTGTGCATTTTGAATCAATTAAGGACAATAAGGTAATCATGACAGCACAATTAAAGATATTCACAAAATAGGACTTTCAAAACTGCTCCCGAAAGTAGCAAGACAATGGAATAAATGTGTTTGAAGCAGGGGAAAGTTTTACTTTGAGGAGGGTTAATGGCAAAGTGTCTTTTAAAACTTTTTATTAGCACATGTTTACAGTGCAGAAAGAATGTATTTCTTTCAAGGATTAGTATATGTATATAACACATCTTAATACTTTTTTTTTTTTGGCACCGGGGATTGAACCCACGACTTTGCACTTGCCAGGCAGGCCCTTATGCTGCTGAGCTAAATCCCCAGCCCCCTTAATACCTCTTGTTCATCCCCTTTCATTATTCTCCCTCTCCCTTTCAGCCTCCTCTTAATCCCATTGTCTTTTCTGTATGTGTTTGCGATACATGCTGTTTACATTCCTGGTGTGGAGATGGTACATGTACAGAACAAATTTTAACTAATCTTTCAACCTCTTTCCTTCCCTTTCTTTCCCTCTCCCTCCCTCTCTTGATCCTCTTCCCCTTTGAGGATGATCTACCTCTCTGCTTCCTATTATCTCTTTTATTTTGCTCTTTATTGATACTTTGGAATTCTTGTGTAAGATGAATCATGTGATATTTAACTTTCTGTGTTTGATTTATTTCCTACAACATCATGGTCTTAAGGTGCATCTATTTTCCAACATTTGACCTTGACTGTAATAATTTTTTAAAATTTAACCATTTCACTCTTTTGTCTAACCTCACACAATTTCAGGACTATTACTAAGTCTCTTCATTTCTTCTAGTAGATTTGAGAACAGAGCTATTTTTTTGGTACTACACAGTTCTTACAGAGGAAAGAAAGTAGCCATAACAGTGAAAAGAAAGGAGATAGTAGAAATGGCAATTACTCACTCTCCAAATATAGTCCTGGCCATGTTAGCTCTGTAGGGTGAGTGGCTGCCTCAGAATGCCAGGCAGAGTTGTGGCCAGGGCTTTCCAAATTCCTGCTTCCATCCTCCCGAATCTCAGCCCCTGCCACACAGGTGTATATGTGTATGCATGTGTGCACACACGCACTAACACAAAAGTTTAATATTTGCCTTTAGAATTCACAGGATGCCATTTCAACCATGCTAACGTAGCTCCATAATTAGGAAAGAGCCCTGACATTTAGCCTTCGAGAAACAGCAGGGAGGTTGTCAAGCAGAAGACAGAACAGTGCTTCCTGCCCTCCAGTTCCTGGGAGGACATAGCGGTCTTCATTTCCTACTGTTTTCCTGTTCTATCTTAATGTCCAGTAGAACTGCAATGGCAGTAACCATCTGTGTTAATCAGTTTTTTTCCCTGTAACAACTAACTGAGATAACTCAACTGAAAAACTAAAGAGAAAAGGTTTATTTTGGCTCAGATTTTGAGAAGTTTTGGTTTGTGTTGAGTTGGGCCCATGGCTTTGTCCTGGTGACAGTGCAGTGCATCACGGTGGGAGTGGTCATAAATCAAACCTACTTACTTCATGGCTGGGATATGAAAAAGGGCAGACAAGGATGGAGCTTCATCCCTCATGTCCCCTTCAAGGGCACACCCCCAGGGACCAGAAAACTTCCGATTATGCGCCTCTTAAGGGTCCCTTAATGGTCCCTCTGTCTCCCAAAAGTGCCACATACTGGGATACAAACCCTGGGCCTCTTGGGGACATTATCCAACCCCTAGGATTAACCCTACCTAGTTCTTGCTGCCTGGTGAGAAATTCACGTCTCATCGCTGCCTTTCTCTCATTTACCAGAAATTCATGTACAATTTCCCTGCTATCAACAGGATTCCCTGTTCCCCGCTATCAACAGGAAAGGTTGATCTGAAGGTTAGTTTATGATACAAAAAAGGAAAAAAGATAATCAAATCTAGGAGGAGAAAATGAGCTAATTAATAAAGTCAGAAGAAAGACATAACAGATCTTGAGAAGAAAAGAAGAAATAAAGAGAGAAGAAGAACTTATAAATCAGTTAAATCAAAACAGCGAGGATAACAAAAATGCCAAGTGGGTCAAATTCAGAAGAGTTAAGGCCCAGTTAAAGCTGCACTTCATACACTCAGACGAGGCAGTCACACACTTGCCTTATGCTAGTAGGATTAAAATGAGAAAAACTGCATGTAGATGACAAAAAAACGGCACTGAGAGAGTGAAGGAGGACATATCCATGTTCATTTTATCTTGGAAAGTATTCTGAGGAAGCCACACTTGGCCCAAGATTATATCACAGTGTTAACTTACTCTCCAGAAGATGGAACAGACCTTCTATACTAAAGATGAGTTGCTGATGTTGTTTTTTGTAGAAGCCATGATAATAATAATCCAAGTTTCTCTAACTTGCCCAGTTTAAAGCAACCTAATACTGCCTCAGGGCTAGAAGTCCCCACTGGAGGAGGACTGTTTCCCTGTACAGTGCCCTTCTGTCATTCTAATTTCTCACCCTGCCCTTGTCTTTCCCATTTGAGATCTAGCCATTCTGAAGAAGGTTTCACACAGCAACAGCTAGAAATGACCAATGATCACATGACCAGCAGCAGCCTCTAGGCCGGAAGGCCTTTAGAAAATGATTGTCACAAAGAAAGTTCTTGGACTTTCTTGGTCAGTGATACCTCAAGCAAATCAGCAGTCTGAGCCTTTGTTCCAACTGGTGCAGGGCTGTAGCTAAAAGCCTTTTTAGCAGCTGGGCCCTTAGCTGTAGGCTGATGATTATAATAATCCTATTGTATGTAACAAGGTAAGAGTTAGAACTCAGCAACTAAGATAATTGGGCCAGGTGTAGCCAAGGCTGGCTTTAAATAGTCATCACCAAATTAGTATAAAAGACCATGTGAGTCATTTTACATATATTTCACATTATATTTTTTTTTGATCAAGCATAATCTCTAATATTATCATTTTAAAGATCAATAGTTTCAGATTACTTTCTCAGAGAGTTTGAGTAACGGAAGTCAGATAGGTAGAGGTCACATAGTTACCAAGGCACAGAGTCAAACTCAGGATTTCCAAGTCAGATGTTAATGCCCTGCGGTGTCTCTTAGTAAAGATATCCTCACTCCTATGTGCATGACTCCAAAAGTCAATGGTCAGTACTAGCTCCACCTTAGATGCTGAAAACTATCTAGATAGAGAACAAAATGGGGAGACAGTGGTGCATATAGAATAGCAGGGAAGAAATGGATGGTGGAAGTAGATTGACTCTACAATTGTCCCTGAACTCTAGGTGTGGTTTTAGAGTCACTGATTGGCACTGAGAAATCACCATCTTGCTCAAGTAGGCCTGGAATTTTAGAGGCAGCATAATCATGCCATGCTCAAGTGATTAAATGGCTTAGTACCAGATGGCTGTTGTCACCAGGGCTGACATTGGAGAATGCACCAGTTCAATCCTATAGAAATAGAGGCATTGAGGAAGCTTGGACTATTAAAAAATGTTTCATGGAGATAGCTGATTATCTCCATACACGAGACAAAGTGAAGGGTCTAAAATCCAGTCTCTATGACCAAGGTAGAGGCTGCCAGGGGAAAAAATATTGGTGAATACCACAGAAGTCATCTTTCTAGTAACCCACTCTACAACTTGGTTAATATTCCAGAGAAACATTCCAGAGAAGCAATTACATTTCATTCCCCCATAAGTGTAATTTGGTATCCTTTAAAGTCCTTTATGGAGCAGAGCACACCAGTGTGTACCTGTAATCCCAGTACCACGGGAGGGTGAGGCAGAAAGACACCAAGCCGAAGGGCAGCAGGCTAGACAACTCAGAAATTTAACAAGGCCGTGTCTCAAGAGTAAAAATATAAAGCAGGAAAGCCGGAAGGCAGGAAGGAAGGAAGGAAGGGAGAGAGGAAGGAAGAAAGAGAGACAGAGGGAGAGACAGAGAAGGAAGGAAAGAAAGAAAAGAAAGAAAGAAAGAAAGAAAGAAAGAAAGAAAGAAAGAAAGAAAGAAAGAGGAAAGGAAACAAAAGAAAAGAAAAAAGAAAAGAAAAGAAAAGAAAAGAAAGGAAAAGAAAAGAAAAGAAAAGAAAAGAAAAGAAAAGAAAAGAAAAGAAAAAAAGAAAAGAAAAAGGGGCTGGGAATGTAGCTCTGTGTCAAGGTTCTGAGTTCAATCTCCAGTACTGAAAAAACAAAAACTATAAACAAAAACCTCACAGGGATTAAGGATGGAGTTGAGGATGTACAAAGAGCTGATTTAAATCAACGTCACTTTGACAGTCATCAGTCTGAGGAATTCTGTTCATCAGGAAGTCAGTGAGTGTTATTCTTTTCTACATAGCAGAAAACTGAGACTAGAGAGTAAAAGCATTCACTTCAGTCCCTCTGTCCCTGACGCAGTGGTCTCTGCTGCACATGTTGTCCACTGTGGGAAAAAGGAAAAGGTGCCTGCAGTGGGCTGATCTAGAATGCATCATAACTAAATGTGGCAGGAAGAAGCAAAGAAAGGTTACCTAAGGCTGCAAGGCCCACTCAGGTGGGAGCTATCAAACATCAGCTGCAGAACAGAGGCCTTTGAGGAGCAAGAGTTATTGCACCTTGTCCCTGAGCTGCATCCACAAGGACTGTGCTCTGTTTCTGCTTTCTCTCATCTTTATTCCTTGCTTTCCTTCTACAGCCACTATTGTGGGCCAATTGTGTCTCCCCAAAAAAGATACATGTAAATTCAAAAGCCCAATAGCTCCAAAGATTATCTTATTTGGAAATAGAATCACTAGAGAATTAATCAAATTGATATTAGATCACTAGAGTGGAGCCTGATCCAGTCTGACTTGTGGCTTTATAAAAAGGAGGATTTAGAACACAGAGACAGGCACACGCAGAGGGATAATGATGTGAAGACACCTTGAGTGCCACCCAAAAATGGTGGATTAAGGAATGCAGCTGGAAACGAAGGAGCATTTAAGATACCAGAAACTGGGAGAGAGATAAGGAAGAGGCTGTGGAGAGACTGTGTACGTGCTGATATCCTGATTTCAGACTTTGGGTCTCCAGAATTGCGGGACAATAACATTTTGCTTAAGAGACCCAGTCTCTAGTGCTTTTTTAGAGCAGGACAATAACACAGTTTTCCGTATACAACCTTACCCTCTCCATCTTCAATAACTGGGATCAAGTGCAAGCTTTGTTCTTTCCCACGAAGATTCCACAGAGTTCAGCTTTTTAAACATTAGTGACATTAAAGCTTTTTCTGTTCCTCATATATATTTCTGATGTTTCTTTCCAGACTCTTGAATTGAACATTTTACATTTCAAAGTAGATTTACTGCCAGTAGAGCCTGATCTAAAAATGCTCTGGCAGTGATATACAGTTTCAGCAGCTTAGGTAATCCTTTAATTGGCCACCTTCCAATGTATTTGAACATGCTAACGTATTTAAATTGAAAATTTAAATGACACATAGAGAAAAATGTAGACAATTTTTATAACTGATTATTTATTAAATAAAAAACACAATAATCTGCAATGTTACTTAAAGTAGAAAATTTTTAAATGACCTATAGAGAAAAATTAAGAAGTTTACATAGATTCATTCATTATATTAAATGTATAGTTTGATACAATTATACTCCTACATTTCCACATCTTAAAGCTAGAAGAATATGCTCATGGGAACCAGAATTAGTGCTCAAGCATCTCCAGGCCATCTCATCCATCCGCACAGCAACCGAACACAACCTCTCCAGCCACATGACTGCTTGCCCATGAACTGAACAAGTGACTACAGACGCACACAAGAAATTTTAGCTTAACACCAAATATGGTTTTAAAAAACCATATATTGTCATCATCATTTATTATGTATGAAAAGAAATTATGAAAAGAATTAACTGATGTCAGTAAAGGAAATACAAATGCAATAATCATATTATTCTTATTTTTAAAGAATGCTTTACAAAACATTGCATGTGTTGCTAAGAGTGCATTCAGTAAAAATGAGATAACATTTTAAAAGCATAATGAACTGCAGGTGTAACATTCATATTTTGATGTGCGCAAATCTTCAGACGAAAATACATTATATTGTTACCATAAAATTTTTCTTTTGGTTAATGATGTTGCCCTAAAAATACTTGCTGCCCAGTTATGCCACTGTGTTCCATGTGATTCACTGTTCTTAGCAAAGTATGTTGTTCATAATGGTACAGATTCCATTTTGAGTCATACTCAAAGAAAGTGGTTCTGGAACCTGAATGTGGATCAGAATCATTTGGAGTGCTCGTGAAAGTCGATTGCTGAGTGCTGGACCCGCAGTCTTTGATATTCAGACTTGGTGGGGTGGGTGAAGGACAGTTACTGAGGTCAATATTAGAAAGATTAAAAAGGAAGCAAATTTAGGTTGCAGAATTTCAAATGGCCTGGGGGATCCAATGCACACTCTTAATATGTTTGCCTTCTGTTCCAAACGTTCCAGGATGAATACTGAGACAATGATTTCTATCTAGATACTTAAAATACCAAAGAAAATATTTCTGTATCATTGTATCTTCGGTGTCCCTGAGATGAAAGTAGAATAATTGCCCCACCCACCTGCCCACTAAATTTTATAGTTGAAGAGTCCTGAAGAGTTGCTTTGTAGCTCACAATCTTCTAGAAAAAATGGAATGGTTGGTCCTCTTTCCTGACCATCACAATCACTCTTTAAAATCATGGTTTCCTAAAATAGGCATGTGATGAATGTCATTAATCTCAGCACTTCTAGGCAGCTAAGGCAGGGAGCTCACAAGTTTGAGCTCTGCCTATTCAACTTAGCAATTTATTGAGACTCTGTCTCAAAATAAAAAAATTTTTAAAAGATTTGGGGATAAAGCTCCGTGCAAAGACCCTGGATTCAATTCCTAGTACTAAAAAAGAAGAGAGGGAGAAAGACAGATAGACAGACAGACAGTCTACTAGGAAGCACCCCTTAAATGCTAACACCTTTAAAAGATATTAAGTCAACAAGTAAAAAGGATGGTGGTTCCAAGTGTTGGAGTTAAATGACCAAAGTTTCAATTTCTACTTTACAGTAAACAAGCGGTATACCCAAGTCATTCAACATCTTTGTGCCCAAGTTTCATCTCTCAAATAAGAATAATAACACTACTTCCTCCTGGAGTAGTTATGAGACTATAATAAACTAATCCAATTGCTGGCATGTAGTAAACACTCCCTAAAATTGTTATTGGTAGTTTCAACCTCATATTTTTCATGAACATATTAGTATCAACTCAGATAAACAGTCAGCAACAAGTAAAGGAAGAGTTATTAAAATATAGTCATTGTGTTTGATACTAAGAATTGGAGCACTTCGGAATGACAAGGCATACAAGGGGCTCACAGAAGAAAGACATCACAAAAGATAAATGATAGAAAAGTAGGAAACACAGGTTTCTAAAGTATCTTCTGTCACCATGTTACTTCTAACCAGAAGAAGGGGCACCTATGTTGTGAATTAGACTAAATGATCCCATATTTATTTGTTTATGCTATTTCTTTTGGGAATTAAAGAACAAACTGAATGCAACAGAAAAAATTCTTAGATTTCTTTCTCTCCAAATAACATTGTGATTCATTAAGTGTAAAGGAAAATGAAAACAAAATGGATTAAACAAACTGTCATTTTGTGCCATAAACACAAGGAGTTTGGGAAGCAATTGGAAAAGGCAGCAAAACACATTCTAGTTCATAGAACCTCAATCACTTGAAAAGGTGTTTGGCAGGTGGAATGTACCCAGATAGCACCAGCCACTCTCCTCATCTCTGCTGCCTGGGGCTCTCCTGGAATCTCCATCTTCTCCCCATCTTCCTTTGCTTTCACCAGAAACCACAGGGATGAACATTGAAATTTTCAATTTCATCAAGATCACTGACTCCCATTATATACTTTTAGTAGTGAAACTGGACAAACTTATAATGTAAATACTAGTCAGCCTAAGAAAATGAAGAAAATCATGGATTATGCAACATGGATAACCTTGACGACATTAGGCTAAGTGAAACAAGCCAGTCATATAAGGTTAATACTGCATGAATTCAATTACACAAAGTGTCAAAAGTAATCAAGCACATAGAATCAGAGAACAGAAGGATGATTATTAAGGATTGGGGAGGTGGAAGCAGGTGGGTGAAATCCTTGGACATTGTCTCAATTTCCCAAAGTAAATAAGTTCTAGAGATCAACTGTACAATATTGTTCCTGAAGTTAATAATACTTTCCTTTACACTTAGATGTAAATCTTACGCTAAGTGTTTGTACTATAAGATTAATTAGGAAAAGAAATTTCCATACAGAATTCCAATACATTAAATGGGTGTAAACAAAGCTTTCCCAGGAGACAATAAATGGGCACTCCTGTTATCTTGTCATTCATTCACACAAAAGAGAGATAGACACCTTTGGGCTGAATGTTTGAATGACAAGTCAGACTCACTTCCAGCTAAAATGAACTAAGAAGGTATCTCCAAAAGAGACCAAAGTAGAAAACTGGATAAATACAAAGACATTCAAGGAGAGAGCACTTCCCCATGGCAGCAGTGATGTCAGCAGCTGCAGATATGCCTGTGGAGAGCTTATCCGTATCTGTAGAACAAGATGACAGGAGCTACCTTAGCTTTCAAGTCAGAAGATGTTATTTATATTCTAATTCTGCAAAGAAAAATATAAGAGTATCAGCTACCCATCTTCTCCAGAAGAAAGTGCTTAATGTCTGAAAAACAACAACCCAGAGAAAACCCAAAAGCAGTGCAGGGCATGCAAGAATCATGAGGGAACTAACAGAGAAGAAGAAAATAGGATTCGTTGCTACAAAAGAAATAGATTACCACCCTAGACTCAAGGCCACCCAGTGTGGCCAGAGCTGCTGTGTAGCCAACCTGGTGGGCAGGGAGTCAGCAATAGCAACTTGCTCCTCACTGGGAGACTGAGACCTGACCTGGCCCAGGAGTGTCTTGTGAAATCAGAGGCAGCAGTGAAACACAAGACCATGTTTCTGTAGAGGTGTCCCCCCGAGTGAGAAATTGGCGAGTAACTAGAGCAGTGCCCAGCACACACCCATGCAGAAGTGCAACAGCAGGCGGGCAAGATCATCACTTTATTTCAAAGGGCTCTTGGCTCAAAGTTGAGCAGCAGAACATCCCCAGAGTTGCTTCACTGCCAGTGTCCCAAAGTAGAATGAGGGAAGGATGAGCCACTCACAGTAGACTGCTAGCAGTTAGACACCAGACTAGAGGGAAACTCTGCTGAGAAGTAGGAGTTGGGACCATCCAGACTCCATTCCAGCAACCAGCAAAAGCCAATCTTAGCCCCAGCTACGAAGAGCTGAAAGGAGCCC
>PVJX010039014.1:0-15988 GCA_004027295.1 Dolichotis patagonum
AGCAAGCTCTGAATACAAACCAATCAATCTTCATATCTGTGAAAAGCCAACAAAACAGAAAGGGAACTACAAACTACACTTGGGAGGCACTGAAAAGCTTTGATATTTTTCCTCATGTCACTTTGAAAGACAGAGATGGGCAGAGAAACTAGTTGCTTTCAGTCTCCTTAAATGGAGACAAAGTTCAAATGATTTTCGAAGTCATGATTTATTCTTTTTGGCTGGTCTTCCTTTGAGCAAATGTGAATTTATGCAAGAACCAAAAGGCAATTTTTCTCTGAAGTTCTAATTATTAGCCCTCGTGTGAGCCTCTTAGCGTGAAACAGACACACCTAACCAATCTGCATGTGTTAGATCTTCTTTCTAGCTACATTTATATCCCATTCAGCTCTAGTTACTTACGTAATTCTTCTACATAGCCTTAAACCTATCCATATGGAAAACGCTTTAAAAGCGAGGCTGGGTCAGGGTGTGTGCTGACTGAGAGCTGAGCAGTTCCGTGGCTTGGCGTGCACTGCCTGTAGGACGTGTTCCAATGCCAGGGATTTGCTGATGTCCGCTGGGCAGTCCCCTGAGCATGGCGTGGGGTGGGTGGGTATGGGATGTTTTACAAGAGATGGCCTCAGCCAGTCCTTCCCAGGTCCGGTGGCACTCGTGTGTCAGAGCCTTTGGCCAAGGCCTGGGAGTGGGGCCAGGGAGAGGAGGCAAGCCTGGCTCTTCAGGACTTCCGGGTGGCTGCACCTGGCTAAGGGCCTCTCGGGTCCCTCATTGGGTTCTTTCCCCATCTGCAGTGGAAGCAGGAGCTTTTTTCCCACCTGGAAAGTTCTGCCCAGAGGATTTCTTATTCTCAGTCCTTGCCCCAGAGCTGCAGGCCACCAGCTGCTCAGCTCCAAATGAAGTAGGCCAGGTGGCCCCGGAAAACAGGAGACGTGAGTCTCAGACCTTGATCCACGACACTCGAAAGCCACGGGTGGTTTTCTTTCCGTCTTCCCTCACTAACAGTGTGTGGCAAGCGCCTTGCCTTGCTCCCTACTTTTTTTTAAGAGTTGGAAGAATTTACTGAGAGAAAGAAAACTTCTGTCAGAGAGACAAAAGAGGGCCCTGAAAGCTGGTTGGCCATCAACCCCACTTCTGAAGGGTGTTTTCTTGCTGCCCCCTACTCTTAATGCGTATCACCCCAGGACAGAGGGGCTCCATTAGTGAAAACAGCACCGACCCATCCCTGGCAGAAAGCACGAGGCTTTTGTCAAGGCCCCACGGGCAGCTGCCAGCCCCTCACCCAGGAAAGCGGCCCGGTCTGATCCCTCAAGCTCTGCCTCTTCCGGCAGTTCAAGCTGAATCTCTGTCTGGTGTTTTCTTTTTTCCCCTACATTTTTAACTAGTGCATATTGATTGTACAGATTAACGGATCCCTCTCTGGCAGATTTGTACATGAACATAAAGTTTAATCATTTCCCTTCCTATTATCCCTTCAGCCCCCAACCCCCTAGTTCCACATTTTTCGGGCTTTCCGTGTGTATTTTGAACATATTCACCCCCATTACCTAGTCTCATACCCGTCATTCCAATTTATCCCCTTTCTCTTTCTTGTCTAACCATAGTCTCCTTTCAACCTGCCATCTCTTTTAGATTCTGCATATCAGGGAGAACATGTGATACTTGTCTGAGTCTGGCTCATTACTCAGCACAGATCTCTAGAGCCACCCATTTTTATGCAAATGACAATATTTTGCTCTTTTTAATGGCTGAAAAATCCTCCCCTGTGTGTGTACACCGCATTTTCTCTATTGCTTCATCCGTCGATGGACACCTAGGCTGATTCTACGTTGTGGTGGATATTGTGAACTGTGCCCATCCATATGGGCATACAGGTGTCCCTACAGTGAGCTGTCTAAGCCTGTCAAGTAAATCTGGCTGCCTGTGTCTCTCCCTCATGTGTCCTGAAGCCCCTTTTTTGTGATAAAGTTGAAGTACCTGCCCTGTGGAGGTTAGAGGGGACAAGTTGGGCCTGTCTCCCCTTTGGGAGCCCTCCTTGGAGCCAGTCATGTGGAATGCTAATTTTGTGAATTTCATCTGAATTAAGCAAAAGAACTCTTGGCTGATTGGTAACCCCACTGCCTCCTCTGTGAGAGTCCAGGACCTCAGCTGAAGGAACTAAAAATAACTGGAAAAGCGCTGGCTAGGCAGCCTCCCAGGGCTGGGTCAGCTGAGGCCTCAGGGAAGGAAATTGTGGAAACCGACTGCAAGTAGCAGTGTGCTGAGCTCGGCGAGCTGTGGACACACGTCCACCCGCCCCCCAGTCCCCTGACTTTACACACACTGCTCCCCGTGGAGACTCCAAGAACTGACTGCACGTGGAGAGTGACCAGCATGTTTCTCGGGATTTACAGCAGAGAGAAAACCCCCCTGGGTGTGAGTGGCACCAACCGGTAGGCTTGCTGCCTGCGTAGCGTGAAAAAGAAAACGAAGAAGGAAAGAGATGCCTTGCTGGAGAGAGTGACTAGAAAACCAGGTCCCGGAGTGAGGAGCTTCATGCAGCTGGCCAGAGGGGAAGAGCAAGGACTCATTTTCGCCTCGGCAGGAGGCTGTGACCCTGTGGAGGGGTCACAGCAGCTGGAAGGCTCCCTTTGCTCCCTGCATGGCCGCAGGCTGTTTTATGTCTGTGCTCATCAGCTTTGCTTCTCTCACCTGCAGGGTTGGAAGGGCGCCTGCCAGAGTTGTTGAAGGGAGGACTTCAGGGAGGTGTTGAGGGGATTATCTCTGGGCTGTCACAGAGTTGACAAGCAAAATGGTAATTCCTTTCCCCCCCTATCTGTCTTCCTTTACCTAGGAAGTGGCACAGCTAGCAGTCAGCCTGTTCGCCCCTAAGTTTGGCTTAGGAGCCCTCTTGAGTCTGGGCTTCCTGGAGAGCTATGACCTGGTGCCAGACCCAGGTAGGGGATGCTGTCCTGGGTCACTGTAGGTCAGGGTTTTACAACCATTAGTAATTCAAGAAGCCAATTTTGTAGGTTAAAACCAGCATGGGCAAGAAACAGGGAAAAAGGAAAAACCAAAACCAGACACACAGGAAGGTCTGGAGGACCCGAGACCTTGTCTGGAGGGTTCTGGCTGCACCGGCCTTCAGAACAGAGAGCCGTCCACTGCTCATAGTGGCTTTGGAAGTGTGGGGGCAGCGATGTAAACGGATATTCTCTGGGAAAAGCAGATGGAAGCGTAGTTTGGAATTCTCCACATGATGCAGATGACCGAGGGCTATTTGAATGGTTGACCAGTTGCCACAGATTTTTTTTCCCTTAAGAATAAGCACCAGCTTTTGGTTTTGTCAGTGAGGGCCCGAAGTGGGAGGAGTACAAATGGATGGAGAATCAAGTGTGGCTGGGGATGGGGTGGAAGCCGCTGTAGGCAGAAGGAGAACTTTGGGTTGTGAGACTTCTTCCTTCATTCAACCTGGGCTCAGCGTGTCTACCGCAGGCCAGGTGTTTCTCTCGCCCTTCTGGAGCACGTTACATAGTGGCAGAAATGATAAGGACTTGCCAAGGAAAGATTTTTACCCAGTGAGTTAAGATTCTTGCCTATTTAGGGCAGGTGTGGTGGTGCATGCTTACAATCCCAGCACTTGGGAGGCTGAAGCAGGGTGATCACTGTGAGTCTGAGGCCAGCCTGGGCTACGTAGTAAGTTCAAGACCAGCCTGCACCACAGAGCAAGACCCTGTCTCAAATTGGAAAAAATAACATAAAAATAAGAAAAGATTTAATGAGTTATCTCAGTGATGAGGGACATGCTTAATGTACACAGGGCTCTGGTTCAGTCTCCGGCAGATGAGGCATTGGGCAGTGTGTATTTTAAGTTTTCTTGGGCCTAATATGGGCCTGATATATGCTTTAAAAAATGATTTGAGGTACATGCATAAATTGTTTTGTTCTTAGTTTCAAAATCAGTCGAGAGAGAGAACAGTGGTTTATCTCTGTGCACACACACGCACATACACAATGCTAAATTCAGTTGCCTTCTAGATTTATGGCCCTTGGTTTTCAGTGTGCCAGTGGCCCTCAATAGCAGAAAGCTCTCACCCACCTCCAGCAACTGGAAAAACTCCTCCTTCCCCAGGGAGTCCTGGACACCCTGCCCTGTGACTCATGAGCAGCACTTGTGAGTTTATTTAACTGCTTGCCATCAATTCTTGATAATGAAAGCAGTACTTACACATTCTCCCTAATCTAGAGAACACAGAAAAGTATATTCCTGGAGGTTTTTTTTGTGTGGAAATCATTGATAGAGATCTGTTCAGAGGTTTAATCTGAGTTACACGTGAGGAACACGGGAAGGGATGCGTTTGGATAGGTTAACTGATTTGCAGAAGTCGTTCTTTCTTCGCTCCATGTAGGAGAGACCTAGTGAATTCCTCCCCAGCAGGCTACGGTGATGGCCGTTTCATGAACCTCACTGAACCACTCTTTGTTTCTCTTTCGCCCAGCCTTGCTCTGGAAGCAGGTGATGGAATGTCACTAACACAGCCTTAGATTGGAGGTGACAGGGCTTATGAGACTTGGGGCAGAGTCCGCAGCTGTATCTGGGTAATGGTTTATACAGAGGGTGTTTCTCAGCCAGGGATGGGAGGCGTTTAAAAAATTCTCTGGTGGTTTAAGCAAACTGTACAGGCTCTTTCCACTGTCATGTCCTGGCATGTGTCAGATTTTCAGGGGTAAATGAATGTGGTTTGGAAAAGGCCGTAGGAAATCCAATCCTCTCCTTCCCACCTCAACCTACTGATAACAAGAGATAATGTACTGGAACCCTGATGAAACAGCAAATGGATGTGAAAAATGTAAAAAATTGGAGGCAACAGGATCTGGGAAAATAATCAGCAGCAGGCACTATTTCTCAGAATGCATCTTTGCCTGCGCTCAGCTGTCTCTTGACATTTCTGATGTGACTGCCTGTACATCATCATAGGCCGAGGGGAGAGAGAGGGAGAGAGGGAGAGAGGGAGAGCTCTTTGCTGGAGGCAGTGATTATCCCCAAAGCCTGGCAAATAGAGCTTCGGCCTGGTGCTGGAATGCTCTGTTCCCTCAGAGCACCTTGCTTGGTTGACAAGCCGTTCTGGAGACCAGTGAGGTCAAAAGCCCAGGCAAACAAGTTGTTTGACCGAAAGGAACATCTCGGGAACCACTGTCAGCAAAATGCTGCTTGACGAACATTTTGTTTCCACTTTTCTGCAACCTATGTTTTAGATGTGACTCTTGTCTGGAGCAGATAAATGTAAACATTTCCGTCTTTTAATTTTATGTGTGTGCGGGACAAGCCATTCATGTTATGCATACAGAATTTACGACTGATCTGTGTTGGCTATTTGTTTCACCTGGTTTTCTTCCATTCGTCTCTTTTGAAAACACTGGAGCATCTCATCTTTTTCTGGTATTTTGAAAGTAACATACTTCATTTCTAGTAGTTAAAAGAAAGTGGTTTTAAACTTCATCAATAACTATAACTTCTCAGTTCAAGTGTCTTAGCACTTTTAATTCTGGTTACCCTGCTCCTGGTTTATACTACCCTGTACTTGTGTAGGTAGTGTTTAAGTTAAATCCTTGGGATATTGCTACTATCATTTCTCACAGCCAGCATCTGCTCCCTCATACACGTCTACCACTTCTGCTCTCATTCCGCCAGCCCTTAGGATTTTCTTTCGTGACAGCATGCCAGTGGTACATTTTCAGTTTGGGGGTTTGAACACCTTTTTATTCTCACTCTTGAAAGACAGTTTTAGTGGGAATAGGATTATTTGGCAATTATTTCTTTTCCTGACATTGTATTGTCTTCTGGCTTCCACCGTTGCTGTCGAGAGAGCCCCCAGACTCCTTAGAATGAAATCTATGTTTCACTGACTTAAAAATACTTTATTATTCCTGATTTGTGGTTTCACTGTAACGAGTCTAGGTGTTAAGTCGTCTGGCTTGGGATTGATTGAGCTTTGACCTTTAGTCGCTTCTTATTAGTCCAGGCAAACTCTGAGCCCTTATCTCTTGAAATACCCTCTATCCTCCTTTCTCTTTCATTTTCTTCCCACCCTTTCATATTGCTTAACTTTCAGTTATTTTTCTTTTGCTTTGTACCACATTTAGAACAACCCCTTTTGATCTGTCTTGGTTACTGTTTATTTCCATTACGGCCTATTAATTTTTTTCCAATCTGTTGCCATTTAAAATTTTTTCTATTGTCTGCAGGGATTTGCAAGTTTTTTTTTAAAGTAGTTAAAATAGCATTTTATAATCTATAATTTCAGTATCTGAGTATCTGAACCCTTTGCAACCTTTGTCCCAGCTGCTGTCATTCACGGTGATGGTTCCCTTGTGATTACTTTGAGAACTGTTCACATTCCTTACACAGTCTGGGGACTCCTTTGAGGTTCGTGATGGAGGCATCCTTTCTGCTTTTCTGTCAGGTATCTAGGGAACTCTGCTCTCCAGTTTAATCTAACTTCCTAGCTTGATGCTCATGTAATGTGTAGGGAGACTGAATTTGGAGAGCACCGGCTCTTAATTTTTTTTCTTAACTTGCTCTGCCCAGATCTAAAGCAACTTTTCTTACAGTCCCCCAGGGACAGAAAGTCTTACTACTGGTTCATCCCCATCCTACACAGTAGCCTTTTGGGGGGTCTTTCTGTGCATCCTGTCCAATCACATCCTGAAAAATAGAAGCCCCTAGTCCCCAGGTTTAGTAAACACCCTAGGGCAAAGGCATCTTTCCGCTTAACTCTCAGGATTCCATGTCCAGTTGGATTTTGACCTGCTAATTCCCTACTGACTTGTTAGTTCAGTACTTTTCACTTGAAAGAGAAAGAGAAAGAGAAAGAAAAAGAGAAAGAGAAAGAAAAAGAGAAAGAGAAAGAGAAAGAGAAAGCAAGCAAACCAGTCAGCCATCAACTTGTTTTCAGTGGGAGGTTGGACAGAATTACCCAGCCTGCTTACGCTTCTAGAAACAGTATTTTTGGTTATGAATACAAGGAGAAAATTTCTGTGAAAAGCTCCATGTTTACTGTAGTTTTCTTATTAGTTTCCTATTGTTGTCTTATTGGTCTTCCCATATGATCAGGTTTCTGAATTTCATATACTAAACTTGATTCTTCATCCATAAGAAAAAGCATTTCAAGTAGCCACTAATCTTGGTATCTACATCAGTGAAAACTGCAGGACCTTTGAGAGTTGAATTAAATTATTTTACCTTGCTCCAGAAAGCAAGGTTAAGGTGATTAATATCTTAAAATTCTTAAATGTACCACTAGAAGTCAGGGAAGAGGAAGAACTTTTGCTAGAAAGAACCCTAAATTCCCATTTGTTCAGGCAGCTACCCAGGAGGATCTCTGCCTGTGGAGCATGTGGTCCGACCTGATTTTAGTGTGTGTGAATTGTGTTTACTTAAGTGAGGATGTGTATGGGCAGAGGTCCCTGGTACTCAAATGCTCAGAGGTTTAAGACTTAAGTTGTAAGCTACAATCACATTCGAGGTAACTTTAGCCAAGTAGACTTATTTATGCCTTAGTTAAAATCCATATAGGACACAGACCTATGAAGTTAAGTGCTATTACAGGAGTGAACTCAGTACCAACTGAGGCCACGGGAATGGCAGTGGGGATGACAGTTGGTGAGTTGTTGCAGGCTTCTTGGAGGTACTGTCACCCAGAAAGCATTCTCAGGCATTCTGTGTGCAAGATCTGTATTGCTGGCAAAGAAAGCCAAAGGCCAGGCATGGAGCTACCTGTGTAGCATGGGCCAGGCCACCAAGGTCCTGGGGGCACCGAGGGAAGCCTAGGCTCTGGGCGTTTTGTAGGCTAAAGGGACGGATGCTTCATGCAGGGGACAGATGCTATTCTATCCTGTTAGACTGTTCTGGTAGCAGAGGGGAGGGAGGCTGAATTAAAGACTGGAAAACTAGATAGATAGTTTTTGTATTATTTCACCAAGAGATGTGAGAGGCTGACAGCAGTTAGAAGATAGATTGTAACGTTTTTCAGTAGGTAAATCAATGGAGTATGTAGCTGATTAAACATGTGGGCTGAATCACTTGGGTGGCTGGGTGAACACTTACCAGACAAGTAGGGTGCTTTGAGGTCTGAGGTAGTGGCGCACACACCCAGGCTGCAGAAGGCAGCTGTGGTTGGATGTGAAGGGCTGGCATTAGCCAGGAAAAAGGTGGGGGTAAGCAGGGTGCACCAACACTCAAGAGGCAGGCCTGTGGCGAGCCAGGGGAGAGGCAGACAGTGATCAGACAGTCCAAGAATGGTAGAGAAGACCAGGATTCCCAGGGAATAGATTATTAGCAGTAGCGGATTCAGGGGAGGCCTCAGGTAAAAGATGAACAAGGTTCATTCATTTAGCGGTCAGGCGTGTCGGTTCAGCTCCGAGGGATGGGTGACTGGAAGGTGAGGCCTAACAGGACTGGGACTGGCTGGCTGTCATCTAGAGAACTGTGGTTACTAATTTTTCTAAGAAAGCAAGAATATGTTTTTTGGAGGAAGAATATGATTTTTCATAGTCTTGTACCAGAAGTCTGGGAGAAGCCTTCTGGCTATTTAGGAACTTAGTAAGAATGAACGCGGTAGCCAGTTCACTGGGACAGCTTGGAAGTAAACTACAGAGTTATAAAATAAATATGGCAGGTCAGGAAAGTTGTTTTTGGCTGAATTTTCTTGTCCCTGAGAACGATGTTTCTTTTCTCCGGATGAACATCCATCAATGCAACCACCCTGGAGTGGGATCCGGTCTCTGCCTTTCAAGAAACCTGCAAGTGTCTGCAGCCCGAATGTCTCCGTGCTTCTAGCATAAAAGCACCTCCTCCCTTTCAAGGCCAGCAGCGCTTCGCATCCTCGCTGTCTCCACTTTCTCTGCAGCCAAACCTTCATGTATCCCGTTTTGCTCTTATCTTCAACTCTGCCCTCTTCCTGGGGCATTTTCGGTAATAAAGCAGTCACATTGGGCTCAGCTGTGCAAGGCAGCTCTTTTCTGACACACCTGTGCCTCTGCTGTCTGCAAGGAATGCCTCAAAGGTACCAGTTCTGCCAGGCATAGTGGTGCATGCCTGTAAGCTCAGCACTCGGGAGGCTGAGGCAGGAGGGTCGAGTTTGAGGCCAGTCTAGGCTACACAGTGAGCTCAAGGCCAGTCTGAACTGCATTGCAAAACCCTGTCTTTAAAAAACAACAAACAAACAAAAACCACGTTTTTTTCCAGGTGATGAAATCCAGCCACTATTTTCAAGTTCTTTTCTTTATGAACTCTCAGTAACATTCAATGCCTGAGCTGAGACACTCCTCCTGGAGCTTCTATTACTTCACCTCTTGGTTTTCTGTTTACCTAGTTAGCTGTTGGTCCTCAGAATCCTTTGGTCACTCATTTTTTTTTTCTTTTATGAAGAAATAAAAACATTTTCATAACCAAATAACAGTTATTCTACTGTGTATTAGAATTACTATATATGAGTTTTGGAAGTATAGCCATTTGGATTGTTAGTTCTACCTACCTATTTTCTGATGTCCTCAATTTCCTTTCTCTGTTGTATTTATTGGAGAGGTCTTTCACTTTAGTTAGGTTAATGCCTATTTAACTTTTACGATGCTACTGTGAATGGTATTGTTTCCCTAACTGCTCTTTTGGTGAGTTATTAGTGTATAGGAATGCTATTCATTTTTGTATTTATTTTGTATCACACTGATAAATTTAGTTATGAATCCTGGGAATCTTTTGGAAGTTTTTTTTTGGTGTGTGTGTGTGTTGTAAGTGAAGAACCTTGTCATTTGCAAATTATTCCAACTTCATTCATTCTTTCTTTCTCTTGCACGACTGCTCTGTTTTGAGGACTTTTTCTTTCTTTCTCTTGCCCGACTGCTCTGTTTTGAGGACTATATTGAACAGGACTGGTGATAATGGACATCTTTGGCTTGTTCCTGATTTTGGAGGAAAGGTTTTCATCTCTTTCCCATTTAATATGATGTCAGCAGTAGGTTGGTCATAAGTGGCTTTTATCATGTTGAGATAGAGGCTTTCTGTATCTATTTTGCTCTTTAATCATGAATGGATGTTGAATTTTGCCAAAGGCTTCTTCTGCATCTATTGAGATGACCATGTGATTTTGTCCTTGCTTCTGTTTATGTATGAGTTTCATTTATTGACTGGCATGTGCTGAGCCATCTTGTATCCCTGGGATGAAAGGTCATGGTGTATGATCTTTTCAGTGATTTGATCCCAGAATTACTCAACAGGAAGAGAGAACAATTACAGACGTACATGCACCAAACCAACTCTAATAGATTAGCTCCCAGTCTGTAAGAACTTCAGAAAGATCAAAGCACCTTACGGAATTGTTTTTCTTCTATTAGCAAGCTGTCTTACTATTTCCTGTGTACTTACGCTATTTTCCCCCTTGCACCCTCTGTAATCATTTTTGGGAAACTGGGAGTTTTTTGAGGCATTTTGTTGCCTTTTCATGTTTTTGGCTTTTTATATGATAGGGTTTATAGATTCTTTGGCCCAGTGTCCCATTCTTTGGGACTGAGCCTCAGTATTGTTTGTTCTCTCTCAGGTAATCCTATTATTGGCCTAGAGAGAAAACCAACTGCTGGCCACTGCATTACTTTTGTGTATGGTAGCGAATTCATCAACACCAATGGCATCAAATGTCAACTGGGTATTGACAAACCCTAGGGACCAATCTTGTAACAGCCCTTTACTCAGAGGACTCTGAATTTTAGTTAAAATAATTAGGCACCTGCTCCATGTTGAACTACAGTAATTCCGACCACTGATTCCTTCTGGCTATCGGCAGCAGTGCCAGAGTTTGAAACTCTCCTCCTGGGCGTTGGTCCCTTCTTTGAGCTTGGTCTGTTGTTTGTCAACTGTTGTCCCATGCTGTGGAGAACCCAGGGTTGGGAGGCAGGGTGTGCAGTTTTCAGGCCCTCCTGGCCCTGGCACATGGCATTAGCATAGGCTAGGGGTGGAGTGTACCATACTTCCTAGGACCTCTGCCTGCTCACGTCACTTAACTGTCAAGAACTGCTAATGATTTGTGTGTGTGTGTGCAATACTGGGAACTGAACTCAGTGAGTGCTGAGCTATATCCCCCAGCCCTTTTTATTTTGAGACAGGGCTTCCCAGACTGGCTTTAACTTAAGCCCTTCCTGGTTCAGCCACCTGAGCTGTTAGATCACAGGTGTGCATCACCATTTTTGGACTTCTTTATTACAGACTGGGATGCTTTTTCTGTGAGGAGCAACCATGTAAATTATTTGAGGCTTTGCAGACTTTGTGTTGTAACTACTGTAAGAATGGGTGTGGGTGTGTTCCAATAAAATCATTTACAAAATCACAGTGTGCTGAATTAGGTCTGAACCTGGGGGCTGGTCTGTTTTACTCTCCTAGGAAGGTCTCCCCTACTGTGCCTCTAGTGACTAACTATAAAGACACCTGGATGTTTCTGGGTCCCCAAAGCCTGTATCTCTGATTACTATCCACATTTAACTGCCTCTCGGCATTGCAAACCTTAACAGTGGATTGTGCTCTTGTCCCCTAAATCTGAGGTCCGCCTAATGTTTTTCACTTAGTAAGAGGCGCTGCTAACCACAACCTGACAAGGCAGGAAACAGGAATTATCTTCGACACTCTCCTCTCTGTTTGGAAAAGGAGGTCTTGAAGTGGTATTATTTGAAGCACACAATCAAATTTAACATTTCACTAATAGAGCTAAACTTTATTTCCATGTTTATTACATGTTTATCTTTGATGTTGAGTACATATCAGGATTGATTTAACATACAGCTTGGGAGAAGATTTGACATTCTCCACCGAATGGGTTAAAAAGGAATGTAAAACTACAAAATACTAGTTAAATGTGAGTTCTAAATTATGGTAAACAGAACAATAAATACCTTGCAGTTTTTCTAATTAACCAGGATGAATTTCATTATAAAATTTTTTTCATGACAATTTATTTCAAGAAAGGAAATAAGGGATAATCATAAAAACCATTTAAGTATAGGGTACAAATAAATTAAGAATTTTAACACAGAAAGCCTACCTTCTATTTAAAATGATTTGAGAGGGATTAATTAGTGTCAACTACAGATCTACTGACTTAAACGCATGTACTTTTGTCAGGAGGAGTTAGGCTGACTTAAGGGTGCCAAAACCAGTCCTATTTGGCATTCATGTCTAACCATTTGGTGCTCAGAATGGGGAAGGCCAAATATTAAGTGTGCATTCAGAAATTTAGAATTAGTATAAGTGGCTTGGATCTAATAGATCATCCTACCTTCTGATCTATAGTTATGTCCACAGATGTATAGCTTTTACCATTCGCTGAAACTTTCAAGACAAAATTCCCCTAGATACTCTGAGCTGCTAGAATTCATACAACACTAAGAATACTGCCTGTAGTATAATTCCAATGTTTCAACATGGACAAAATTATGGTGCTCATCAAAGTTGGTATTGGCAATATAGTTTCTCTGTAAGCCCCTTAGCACTTTCAGGAAGAATGGTGTCTTTTTACTACTAGTCTTTATTTACGTACATTAAAAAAATCTTAAAATTATTGTCTATCATGGATGAACTTATATTCTTTCTAATGCTGCTTAGTCACTGTCACCTATCTTTAGATTATTTCAGTGATAAAACATTTTCTTATGTAAGTTTAAGAGAGATGTTTTATGGCTTTTCAATTTTTAAAATTTCATCCTTAGTATCATATTAAGCTTTTCTAAACCAGTTGCCTAGTAGTAGCTACTTAAGAAAGGAAAAGATAATGCCACATCACACTGTGAGCTAGCTAGCTAGCTAGCTTGCTTACTTGCTTCCTTCCTTCCCTGAAACCCAAGGTTTCTCTTCATGGCACACTCCTTTGCTCAGAGCACGGGCCAGTCGCCTTCTTGCATAAATCTGTGTAAAGGGACACAATAGAAACATCTCAGGCTTTCTGGGTCACGCAGTCTCTGCTGCAACTCCTCAGCTTCTGTGGTGGTACAAGGAAGCAGCTGTAGTCAGCCTGTGTGGATGAAAACATGGCGCGGCCCACCAAATGGGGCAGCACCGCTGGCAGCCCCCAGCATGGAGGGACAGACTAAACACACGAGAGCCGTTTGGAAGAAGCTGGTTTCTAGTCAGGCCTGGTGACTGCCTCAGGACCTAGCAGTTAATCACTCTAATACCCTGAGGTTGAACACTTTGAATTGAGTTACTTTCCTTCAGTTCTACCAAAACGCGTCATCGTGCTTTTTATCAGGAATAATTTATCCTCATTTAAGAACTTGCTAGAGTAGTTACTTAGAAATTCAATTTAAAATTAATAAAGGATATCCATACAATTTAATATCCAATTTAATTTTTAAAAAACTTAATGAAAAATATAACAGAATCAAAACATTTAAAATAAGTACACTCACTACCCACTCCAGTTAATTCATTTAAGTCATACCAACTATAGAATATGAAAAATAAATTCCGAAGTATAATTGCTTTAAAATACACTACTTCCACTTTTGTCAGTATTTTACATTTATGTATATATTCTATAGCGGAAGCAGAATTTCTCTCTAAAAACATTATCTCCTTAAAATCTTGAGGTGCATATTAGAGCCACAGGCAATATCTGACATATAAAACTGTAGTGCAGGCCTTTCAAATTTGGCATTTCACTGGTACAATACAATGACCAAGGTACGTAACTGTACAGTGCCTAGACATTCCAGTAAGAACCATTATTCTCTTAGATGTAGAATGATCAATACATATTCTACAAGGGGCAGTGCAGTTAGTAATTCTGTAGGGTATGTCCTGACATAATTTCAATTGTACAATAACACAAACAACTTTGTTAAGGCCATGTTTTATTTGCTGATTAATGGACAAAAGGCAATGTAATTTATTTTCAAGTATTTTCTTGAAAGTCTGTGCTCATAAAAATCATGAAAAGTTGGAAAGACTGTTAAATCATTGAAACTTTAAATATATCTTACACAATCTTGTTTGTACAAAAATACAAGTTAAATATAAACATAAAGCAATCATGATAATTTTATGCAAATCTGTTTTATGTGATTGTTAGTTATATATAAAAGTTTCTTGGTTCTGTTACTTGTGAAAAGATCAATACCAGATTGAGTTACTATCTATTGGCAAAGGGCCCTAAAAAGCTTACTTTAGCATTAATCTTTCACAATGGTTATGTGTGTTGCTTAATTTGAGATCACCTAAATACTGCAAACAAAAGGAAAAAAGGGCAGTTATGTCCATAAACCAACAAATAATTTGGCTGTAATGTATCATAGAACACAGCGAAACCCCACACTGCTGTACAATACACATTATGTGCGACACACTCTCATGACACACTCTCACGCAGGTGCGATGAGAGCACGCCCCCAGCCGCCGGACCAAGCCTAGTGAGACGCTGCTTCCAGCTCTATGTTCAGTCGTGCATTCTTTCTTACTTCATCAAATGAATAGCTTTTGGTTACCTTCCCATTCTTGAAGACAGTATGGAGAAGATCCTGCAGAAATGTAAATTTAATGATTAAAGAGACCATCAAACTAAATATGTGAATCATGTTTCAACAAATTTACCTAACTAGTCAAATACAGATGTTGAAGGTGTTCAATTGAACAATATTCTAACATTGTTAAAGTCTTACATTTTTAAGCTAACTTCCCTAAAAAATGGACTTAGTTAACCGAACAGTTTTCTTCTGACCTGCAAGTGTGTTTGCCTAGGACACTGACGGACAGCAAGACAAGCCCTGCCAATGCCAAACTTCCCTCATTCCTGGCCAACAGACTCAAAACTGATGACACCTGTCAACTCACAAGTTTAACAAATTTGCCAGTTACCCTAAACCACCCTAAAAACACCACCAAACAAAAACCAAACCTCACACAGAAGCACAGGTGTTGATTTCCATCTCATGCACAGAGACACAGTTAAGGACTCTGTATCCTTTGAAGTCACTGGTAAATGTAATCCACTCCATCAGATAAAGGTACCCAGATAGAGAATAAGGACTAGATTCACTTTGGATCAGGTAAAGCCACTCCTGTTTCTCTAAGGAGTTAGCTGCCTCTAGTTTCTCTTTAAAAAAATTCAACACAAATAATTTCAATGTCCCATCTAGTCTGAAGGGACACACAACACTGTCTAGTATCCATTACTGCACTGCTTTCAATTAGTTGTAGTATCTTCCTCCCATAAATTTAAATGTAACCTATCATTTAAATAGGAATGTTGTTTTTATTCTTTAGTCAAAATGCCTACATAACTATACAAAGACTGTTACCTCAGGTGTTCTAGTGCACGATTCACACACTCAAGCTTTTACTTTTACTGTCTCTAGTAACTAGCACATATGAGAAACTTATTCAGCAAAATCTTGGTAGCTGTCACAGTTAAGCCAAATCTACTTAAAGAACTGCTATGTAAAAGGATTAATTTTAAAAGTTTGATTTACAAATTTATTTTCATTAAAGATAAAAAATTATTTCATTAATTTTAGCTCTAAAACTTAAAAAATATACTAAAAGCAACCTGTTATAAGCAGTAAATCTGGCATAATAAAAAGTAATAGTAAGATATTCATGTATTTGTCCAGTATAAACTTTTCTGAGAATATGAATATTTATAGTAGTATCCCAGTAAAAATCAGTTTTCTGATTATGTGACTTAAAAAACAAGAAGTTCATAATTTTTGAATACACAAAGAGAAACTAAAATGTCAGAGTAGGTGGACTACCTTACAACTATACACACTTCTGCCCCCGCCCTCCAATTCAGTTGATTTGAATCAGCAAACTAGGTTAAGGTATCACTATTAGTCATGTAATCTAAAACCACTTATCCTGTCTTTTCATCTTTACACTACTAGGGTAACATAATTTATCTTTTTTAGCTCAAAGAGTTGTTATAAGAATACAATGAGACCAGGCTGGGTATGAGTACATGCTTGTAACCCTAGC
>PVJX010039015.1:0-15981 GCA_004027295.1 Dolichotis patagonum
CTGTTTATAAGCTCTACACATGCATGAGTTTCTACATGTATATATATCCTTTCTGTATTAGAGGGAAAAACAAAACAAAACAATTTCTAGAAAAGCATGAAGCAAAAAGTCATATAAAACCACAATACAGTGGCCCTGAACCAAGGCCAGCCGATTGCTGTAGCTGCTGGTTTCAAGCAGGAGCCTAAAGAGAATTCTTTCTGTGGTCTGTTGGCCATTTCAGAACTTTGGAAATGGAATGATCAATTCATCAGAAAGAAATAGCAGGTGAGTATGGTGGACTTTAGGGGGCCTGTAGGGGAGTGACCTTGGCGCCTTGGGACCTGCACCATGTGGTTGACTCGGGGTGCCAGGAGAACAAGGAACTCCCCCCCTCTCTGGGGACAGCTGAGAGTGAGGCAGACTTTTGGCAGCCCAAAGGAGAGAGACCCTGGCACATCGGGACCTGCACAGTGCGGTTGACTCAGGGTGCTGGGAGAACAAGGAACTCCCCCCTCTCTGGGGGCAGCTGAGAATGTGGTAGACTTTCGGCAGCCCAAAGGAGAGAGACCCTGGCACATCGGGACCGACACCATACAGTTGACTTGGGGTGCCGGGAGAACAAGGAACTCTTCCCATCTCTGGGGGGTGACTATGATCCTGCTTGCATGTGGGCTGAGAATCAGACATCTCATGTCCTGTCCCCCATCCCATGTCCCCTGTCCCCCTCCTCCCTGCCTAGCAATTGGGAGCCAGTGAACTACACATCTTGTGAAAACATTGGCTATGTTAGTTAGTATGAGCTCTCCATATGCAAAGATAAGGACAACCATTTGGAAGAAAGTAAGAGACAATATGACAGATAGTGAAGATCTCTGGTTGACTAGCTTTGAAATTTATGCTTTCTTCTGTCCCGTTTTGTTCTGTTTTGCTGTGTTTAATTTTACTCCTCTTTTAAAATAAAATAAAATAAAATAAAATTAATTTTTAAAAAACACAATACAAGGTGATGTACAATGGTTACCATGATGTCTCAGCAGTATATAACAACATTAATAAAAACGAAGCACTGGAGCTATTATAAGACTTCAAAAGCAGGCAATAATCAAAGCAGAGTGGGTATCTTAGTGAATCTTGTCATCTTCAGTGTAGTTGCCTATACTGTTAGACTTGATGCTGTCGATCATAACAGATTTGAATAAAATCTGTCAATACAAAATAGCAATCTAACAAACTAGATTCAAATAAGATCAGTCATAATAAGAGAATATAATTTATACAGGGCTTCATATTAAGATGATAGGAAGTTAAGGATGATTACCATAATATGTTCTTTTATTTTGGGGATAGCTGACCATGTCCTCAAGTCTAGTGTAAGTAGACAAACTGGAATAGCACGTAATCCATCCAAGCAGAGTGATGAGAATAATGTAGATTTTAAATCTTGTTACTCCATTAACAATATCCTCTGCATTCCTTTTTTAGACAATTCCTCCCCTTTCACTCCCATAGGGTGCACTGCTTATTTTGGTTCCCACTGGCTTTTTATATAGAACATCTCAATGGACCCTATCTCTTGATCTACTCTGCCTGTGTTTCTCTCTGTTAGTATTTTGTGGCCCTCTATACTAGAGATTATAGCCAATCTTCTCTGCCTCATTTCTGCTGTTCTATTTTTCTGCCATTGATAGTCTATTTTTCTCTTCTACTACACTGTCTGCCCCATTCAATGAGGCCTCTCTGCCACTGTTCCTGAAATGCTCGTATTCTTTCTCTCTTTCTAAAATGTCCTTTAGTATTTTTTGTAGGGTTGGACTGGTGGTCAAAATTCTCCTAGTTCCTCTTTGTCATGGAAGAATCTTGCTTCTCCATTAATTTCTAGAGAGAGTTTTGCAAGATACATCAACCTTGGCTGGAGACTGTGCTCCTCAGGTCTTGAATTATTTCACTCAAAGCTCTTCTTGACTTGATGGTCTGTGTTGAGAGATCTGCTGTGATTTTGATGGGTTTTCCTTTATAGGTGATCTGTTTTTTCTCTGATGGCTTCTAATATTCTGTTCTTATATTGAATTTCTGGGATCTTGATTATTATGTGTCTGGATGTAGCTCTGTTTTGGTTGTAGGTGGCTGCAGTTCTGTATGCTTCATATGTCTGCATATCATTTCCTTTTTCTATGTTTGGGAAGTTTTCCTTAATAATTTCTGTGAATAGCCTTTGCAGTTCCTCTGTTTTGACTCCTGCTTCTTCATTCACATGATTTATTCTTAAATTATAGATCCTTTTGTCATCCTCTAGCCTTTGTATGGTTACTGCCAGCTCCCTTGTCATTTTTAAGAGATCTTCCCTTTCATGATCACACATTGCAAGCCTGTGTTCAGTTTTTGATAGTCTACCTTTGGTTTCTTTCAAGCAGTTTTGCCAACTTTCTATAGTCTTTAGGTTGCCTGTAATCTCTTTGAATCTGCTTCATGAATTCTAGGGGTTTTTTTTATATTCTTCATTGAAAGTTTGTCTCATTTTTTGTTCCTCCATTCTTCTGTCTATGTCTTCTTGAGAAATGCCCAGCATTTCTTTTATTAATCTGCTTATCGCTTGTTTAACTTGAATTAGTATTTCAGTTTTGATCTCCTTTACAAGGTCCTGAAGGTATCTCTTTATGTCCATTGATGCTGTGTTTGATGTTGCATGTCTGCTGCCCTCAATCTCTTTTATATTTATCTCTCCTGGATCAATATTCTCAGGGTTGGGGGCTGGGGGCTTTCTTATTTCTCCCTCTCCTCATGTTTTTGGTTCCTTCCATGCAAGTGTATAGTGTAATTCCCAGCCCCTTTTCTTGTTGGTTAGGGTTCTTCTGGAGCACTCAGGCTAGGGGCTTCTGCCCTCTGCCATCTGCTATCAGAGAGTGAGGTGCAAGCAAGGGTAGTATACACTGGCTCCTTCCCTCCAGGCCAGTCAACCTTCATGGGCTTTCACTCATCTGTGTGCGCCACCTTCAGGAAACCAATAGATTTGTGATGACCCACTGGGTCCCAGCCCAGTACAAGCAGATCCCTCCAATCCACTCTCTGAGGGGAGCAACCAACTGAAGCTGCTTCCTTACAGAGCCAGGACTTTCCTGCCCAACTCCAACAAGTCATCTAGTTGGTTGCCCCTTTCCTGTGGGAGGGTCCCATTCCCATCACTCACCGTGTGCTGATGCCGGTCCCCAAGAACTACTGGGCTCCCCGACCTCTGACCTCAGTGCAGCTGCAGCGCGAATTCACAGTGTCTCTGGGTGGGTCACGTGCAGGGCCAGTTCCGGGCTAGCCACGCGCAGGGCTGTTCTGCTCCATCCGCTCAAGCCAGTTGCTTCGGCTCAGGTTCGGTCACTCAAGTGGATCTTGGGCCTGAATTCAGGTGGCTCGGCAAGACTGCAGTGCTCGCCCATCTTAGCTTCTCTAATGGTAGCCCCAGGACGTCGTATTCGAGCAGTTTCTTTCCCTTCAGTTTCTTCCTGAGTTGAAAGAGTCCATCTCCCTCTGTTTGGATCTTTCCAGGGTGTTCTATTCTGGCATTTGAGCTGTCTCTCTCAGAGAGGCTCCATATCCTCCTACCTCTAGTCCTCCATCTTTGAAACTCAATCTAGTGATAACATCTTGAATCATTAACTTCCAAATAAAATCCAAACAGTTGTGTGATAGATAGATAGATAGATAGATAGATTAAATAGATGATATATATATGAAATATATATATCAAACTTTCAGCTCTGTAACTATAATAGTGAATTTTCTTACACTATAAATTAACTTTTATCAAAAATGGTTTATAGTTTAAAAAGAAAGCAAAGAAAGAGCCATCAAAATTCTACCCAACAAAAGAAAGAGAAATTAAATGACATTAATTCTTAAAAATCCAAAGTCTCAAAGCTACTGTGAGCACTAAAAACTCTATTATAGCACAATAATTCTTGATGATTAACAACTACTATAAGGTCTGTTTCTCTGATTGCCTGCTTGCTTATCGAATCTGCCACCTACATACAGACTTCCCCAAGACCTTGTCATAGCTTTTGACTCTATCCATTCTGTTTTCTAATAAGATTATCTTGGACCTTTTCCAAATTCTTCTTAGATAGTTTACCATTCTTTCATAAGACTATCATTATGTTAGCCTTGTTAAAACATTCAGTGTGAGATTTGTCTGAAGTGATTGCAATCTAGTCTCACTGAGCAAAGTTTAGAAATTCTAACTTTGTAGTTTCTTTGCTGGTAGCCTTGTGTAAGAACAGGGGTTTATTTTATGTCAGGCTTCTTCAAATAACAAATTATTAGGGCAGGACAAGTGGAACTACTGGAACTACTGAAATTGGAATGTCAGACAGTCAGTGGTAAATGACAGGTAAAGGACAAAAGGAGCTCAGACAGATGAAAAGACACCAAGAACAGCAGAAGGGCACAGAGACCCAACCCTAGAACTTGAGGACCTAAATCTTCTGAAAAGGATGTAGAGTTCTGAAATAAGATTCTAACTCAAAGGAAATGTGTTACTAGGAAGAATACATCAAGGACAGTTTTGTGAGAATTGGAAGGCACTACTGATGGAATAAATTGGCTTCATCCTACAATTAAACCAAGAGTTCAGTTATCCTACCAAAAAAGGAACATAGGACTGACAGCAAAACCATTGTGCTAATAGTGCTTATCAGCATCCCTTGTATACAAATGTTTATTAAATAGAATTTTAATTACCAAATTTTTCCAGCAGTCAAAGTAAGGGTCAATGATTCAAAATGTGGCGTCAGGGTTGAGAAAGCTGAAGTAAATTTATGTGAGGCCCCCAGAGAAAGCATACAGAGGCAGACATCAGCAACACAGTAGGCAGCAAACAGAATAAGCAGCCTGTGTCTTTATTATATCTGTCTTTATTATATATGCTTACATGCTGGGCTCCCTGGCACATGTGTGGTTATCCAACATTAAATCATGATTATATAAACATATCTGCTGTGTGCCTACACTAGACAGCAGGTTTATGTCTTCAAGTATCCTCGGATGCCTCTGAGCTTTGAGTACTTTGGAATCCACATGTGTACACAAAGAATCCTGTCCATTGTTATGCCAAAGCTGAAAAGTCCACAGCACCACAACATCTCATCCTCTTGACTATTGTAGACTAGTAAACTATGAAATCAAAGTAGTCTTTCCAATGAAACTTGAGAGGAGCCAAAGATATTCACAAGACAGTACTCCAAATAGTCTTACCAACTTATTGGCATCAACCACTGTGAAATGTAGCACCTCCCTGCCTACAAAGTGCTGCCAGACCAGGTCCCACAGTGTTTTCCTCAAAGGCTTTATTATTCTTGACTAGTGACTTGATAGTGGTTAGAAGTATGGCTCTAAATATAACACCTACTTATAAATTAGTATCATCCATTTCTCTAATGTCCTATTGTTTTACTTTGTCTATCAGTATGATGAGTCAAATCTCAAAGTCATCTCCCTCTTTTCTATTAGATAGGTTTTATGGGTTGAATTACTTCATTCCAATAAAGATATGCCAAAGTCCAAGCCTTTAATCTCTGTGGCCTGATTTGGAAATAGGGTCACTATAAATGTTATGAAACTAAAATAAAGTCACAGAGTGAATCCTAATCTAATATGTTTTATATCCTCATAAAAAGGTCAAATTTGAACACAAATGCAAAGAAGGAGGTCCTCGTGTGAAGATGAGATCAGAATACTGAGGTGATACATCTAAAAACCTAAGAATGTAAAATGTTGCCAACAAACCACCAAAAGTTAGGAGAAGAACAATTTGGTCAATTCTTTCAAGTTTTTTCTCTTTTTTTATTTTAAAAACACTTTTAAAATGATAAAAACAATACAGAATTTCAAAAAATAGAAAATTAACACAATTTAATATATGGTACATTTTTATCTTGAAAGTAGTTGTTCAGATTACAATAGTTAGGCATAAAAATGATCAATCAGACAATGAATATTCTTTTTGATGAACTAATAGAGATTACTCAGCTATAAAGAATAATAAACTTGAGGCTTTTATAAGTAAATGGATGCAACTAGACACCATACACATAAGTGAAATTTACACAGATTAACATGTGTAAATATTGTATTGTCTCCCTAGTATAAACAAAAAAGAGTAAATAAGGTACAAAATGTACAATAGACACTGTGAAAATTCTTCCAAATTTTTACTTATTTACCCTGTATTCACTTGGCTAGTTTGAGAGACAGTTCCATGAATTTTTCATTCATTTCTTCTTAACTCATCTAATTTCATCTTTTTTCTCACCATTTCATAGAGATTCAACCTGGTATTTGCTTTCCTCTCCATCTGTTTCCTCTTGATCTTCCTTAGAAGAGTGGAGAGAACTTAAGGATCTTCTATTTCCTTGCTTTACCATGTTCCTGTGTGTGTGTGCGCATCTGATTTTTATTATTTATGTTCCTCAGGAAATCCAGATACTGACACAGAGAGAAAATGAGTTGTCATCCACTGCTATATTACTTTGGCTGTAGCAGTAAATGCATCAATGGCACTAGATGTCAACTGAACATTGATATTCCCAGGAACCACTCATGAACATGCATTAACCAGAAATAAGAACTAATTCTATATTTGGACTTACCTACAATGAACCAGAGATTCCAAAAATCCAAATAGAGAAATAAAACACTGTAACATATAAAGGAGAAAATATAATGTTAATTTTTACAGTTGATCTTGATGTTCTGTCTACTCTGTTTAAAGTAACAAAACAAGGCTGCAAAAAGGCTTAAAAAGTATACAAAACTGCTAGTGTTTTCTTTTGTAATGATTTTTAAAACATTAAAACAGAAGGCATAAATGTCATTGTTGGTGCAGTGATATGATTCTATCATATATAGTAATTGGAAGAAAGTAATTTAAATATATTTTAATTAAAATGTTTTGCATTCAAACTAAGAAAGTTTAGGCGGAAAGAAATCAATTTTTAATTTCTTCAGGAAAGCTTCACTTACACTTGAACTCATGCTTTCTGGAACTTTAAGCAGCCAAGATTATAAAAAAGAATTTCTACCTTATAGCCTTGAGCCTTAACCTAAGTGGAATAATGCTTCCTGTGTTTCAGAACTGCTTATTCTCTCTTAAAATTACTTATGCTTGGGAGAAATGGGACTGCCTGGAGAGGCTGATGGCAGGAACATTGTCTCCTGGCTTCTCCTTAGCCTAAGATTTCTAGAAAATTAGCCATTACCTTCTGCTGTTACTTCAAAGTGATCAACCTTCTGAAGACAACTTTAATGAGCTTACAACCTAAAATATTCAACATGCACATGCCCCACTAGCATTAATAACAGCCAGAGCCCAAGAAGCATAGCACTTCAGGGAAAGACAGCCCAGTGAGGAATATTATGTACTCAAAGAAATTAAGTACTGGTTGAGGATATAACTCAGTGGCACAGTGCCTACTTGGCAAGTGCAAGGATCTGAGTTTGATTCCTTATAACCAGAAAAAAAAACAATAGTCTACACAAATGAGTGAAATCTACAGGAATATTTCAATAAATTCAGTGGTACATTTTTATAAAGATATGAAGATATACATATTAGTTAAATAACTCTAATAATCAATATTAATCATTATTTTCATTCGCTCATTTTGTCTTATGTCACTTTTGTCAATAATTGTTTTATCCTATTGTGTTAGAACCTTAGTATATTTTAATGTTAAAATATAGGCAATTTTCTTGGCATTATCTGGATCAACAACACTCTTTTCTCCTCTTTGTAAACTCCTTAACAGGTTTTTATTACTTCTTACTCTTCTGTAATCCCCAAGTTATTAAGTCCTTATTTTCACAAGGGACAAAAACAAAGATGTACATTAATAGCACATTTACTTTATTATTTTCTATCAAAATATACAAATATAAAAATGTGTTTACTTTTTTAAGGTAATTGATTTACTTATTCAACAGCTATTTATTAAACAGTTATTACATATCAAGTATTGTGTCTGATTCTGGAGATTTAGCAATGAAACACAAAATTCTCACATTCTCATTCTCACGTTCTAGAATATATTCTAGAGAAGCAGACAAACAGTAGACAAATATGTTATTTGTGTGTGTAAATGCATGTGCATGTGTAAGAACATGTGTTAGTGAGACTATGTGTCAGAGTATATGCATGTGTGTATGTGTGTATGCATACCTATGGAAAAATTAATAAGGTCTTGTGAATGCATTGCTTTGTTAGTTGAGATATTAGCATATTTGATAATATGACTTGTGAGCCGAGGATTTAGCTCAGTGGCTTAAGCAACTGCCTGGCAAGTGCAAGGTCATGAGTTTGACCCCCCAGTACAAATATATATACATAGAAAGAGCTGACTAAATTGAGGTAAAAAATCAGGTAAATATTCTGAATACATTCTTTCCTCAAGGAAGAGAAGGAAAGAAAAGGAGAGGAAAGAGAAATGAAAATCCTTTACACAAGACTACATTTGGCATGTTCAAAGCATACTCGAAGTCTGGCATGTTTGAAACATCATGAGTCAAAGAGAAAGTGGTAAGAAATAAGATCTCAGCAGTAACCAGAAGCCAAACCATGGATGGACATTGCAAATGTGAGGGGAAACCATCATACTCACTGCTCAGCATAAGGGAATGGCATTCTCTGATCTCATCTGTGCATGAGCACTGTGGTTGCTGTGTGTAATGAGAAGTCACTGCTGCACTGCAGTGATGGAGAATAGCCCTGGAACATGTGGAGAGAGGTGAACAGTGGTCTAATATTGACACCTGGGAAAGATGAATCTATAGATTTGGTGATGAATTAGGCAATGTATGCGAGAGAAAGTAAGGAATCAAAGATGGAACTCCAAGAGTTTATCACTAAACAATTGGGTGAACAATGAAATCATTCACTTCATTTTTCTCATTCTAACTTTTTAGTCTGCCTTTGAGCAAAGAAATAGTCCAATCTACCCAGTAGCCTTGTGCTTTATATGAACTATAAATTTTTAGGGATATAAAGACTCCTAATTTGCTATTCTCATTTAAACCATCTGGCTTAAATTTCATTATTCTTCTTTTTTACCTTTCCCAAATCTTGCAATCTATCATTTAGAAATTAATGTGAGTCAATTTGCTTTGTTGTTGCATTTGATTAAAACACAAACATACTTACAAGACAACAAGCTATTCATCATACATATTTTTTAATTAATTTACTCATGTTGTTTTCCTCTTATAAGATGAACTATAAGATATTATTGAATGGGGCCATGATCCTTAAGAGACAGACTAAAAGAAGTATTTGAGAACAGATGATACTTAAGTAATAAGCACATTGAAGTGGCCAAATGGAATGTGAGGCTCTGGAAAGCTAGAGAGCATCATCAGGCTACTAAACTTCTGAAAGAGGACAGGAAAAATGATGTAAGCAAACAAACATGTGATCAAAATGCTCACTGATTTTATCAAGGGCATGTGCTGCCCTATATTAAGAAATAATCTAAGGGAAAGAAAGTGCTCTAAAGGATACAACTGTATGTAAATTTAAGTATGCAAGATAGATAACTGTACTACTAAGTTTTTGTTAGTTCATCAAACAGAATGGTTTGTACTGTCATTGTTTGTCCACTTTTTATGCTTTGATTTTGTAACTTGAACAACTACTACTAAGATAACAATATGTAATTTATGAACTAGTGATTTCTTACTCTTTTTTTAATTTTATATTATATCTACCTTTTTTCTGTTTTGCTTTTTTCTCTAAATAAATAATCTGCTCTACAGCAGTGAGAAGTATGTGTTATATATATTTCATAAATATTTGTTTTTATATTATTTTTTCATTGTGCATATCTCAGTGAAAACCCTTAAATAAGTTTGTTATAAAGTTATCATATATTGAAAATTTAGAGAGACAGGACAAAAGCTAAACAATTAAGAGACCATAGTTGTAATGGCAGTATTTGCCAAATCAAAGGTAGACCAAAACTGATAGATCTGTAATTAAGAGAACAATGAGAGAAAAAAAATGTGAATAACTACCGGTGAAATTCCAAGCCATTTTTTTCCAAAAAAAAACCTTATAACAAAATAACATTCCTAAATCATTTGACAGTATTAAACAGTACAAGTCAGGTATTTCATGAGAATCAACCCATACTCATCATCAAAAGCACATTTCTGTGGCTGTTACTAAACTAAACTTTTGTTTCTGTCAAGTTTCTTCTCTGAACAAATAATAAATACTGTCCTAGGGTTTAGCTGTGAGTACATTTTAGCATCAAGTTAGCATTGCTTTTTCCATCAAATCAGCTCATTACTAAGCACCTTTGTAATGAAATTTTTATGTATTGTGGGGCCAAAACAAAGCTGGAAGGATGTATCACTAATTCATAGGATTTAACTTTAACTCATTCTGTGACTAGAAGTAAATTAGTTAGAAGGACAGGGATCCTGTCTGATTGCCTTATTTAACCTCAGGTATCCAGGGTCCTCCTCCTTCCCTGACAATACCTATGCCTCTTCCCCTGCTAACACACACACACACACACACACACACACACACACCCCTACTTTAGAAATTCTGATTCTGCCAGATTCCTTCTCTTTCATCGCCACTCCCTAAATAATGTTATATTTTGTATCTATTCTATTGGACATGTGACACAATCCCTCAACTTTGTTACTGAGGTGGTAAATACTAGGAATGATGAGAAAACTTAGTACACACCACACTGGCTTTAAAATAAGTCTGTGAATTTACTGACAAAACTCCTTAAAAAAGCATTTTGACTGTAAGTTAAGCTAGTGATTGGCATGTAAAGAAAGACATGTAATGTAACTGATGGTATGTGACTTTCAAGGTGGCACTGACTCTTCCTTCTCATCCTCTTTAATCATTCACATAATATAAATATTACATTAAAACAATTCCTTCCAGAAAGCCATTTAATTCAACCCTAGTAATATCCTAATGAGCTACTTCATTAGGGAGGATTAACTTAATGCAAAAGTCTACAGTGATTTCAATATCAGAAACCATATTATAATATCCTGTCTAATTTTCCCAAAATTTTATGTTTACATATATATTTTGTTGAAAAATGTAACTAGTAATACGCTTTTTGCAGCTTGTCTTTGACAAAAGAGCCAAGCATGTTTACTGGAAGTAAGATAACTTCTTTAATAAATACAAAAATTCTGGAAAAACTGGCTTTCCACATACCAAAGACTAGAACTAGACCCATGTCTATCATCATGCATTAAAGTAAAGTCAAAATGGATCAAAGGTAGGAGAAAGGAGGAAAGAAGAAAGAGAAAAGGAAAAAGACATCAATCTGCAGATATATATACATAAGATAGCTAAAATGACTACACTATTAATTCTATTAGTTCTTGGAAAAGAACAATTAACATATGATTAGATCAATTGCATATGTCTATATCTAGTAATCTGAGCAATCTTTTTGAAGACAACAATATGCAATATAATAGCCATTGTTAAATTCCTATCATTTTGTTTTGAAAGCCTATATCATTATTGTTTTGGTTTTGCTGTTGTCTCTTTTGTTTTTTGTTTTTCTTTTCTGTATCTTTTTTCTCTTAAATAAAAAAATATTAAAAATGGATCAAAGATCTAAATCTTAAAACAGAAATACTAAATCTACTGGAAGAGAAAGTAAGTAGATATCTCAAGGACATAGGGGTAGAAAGAGGTCATGAACAAAACCAAACTGCACAGGAAGTACTTCAAAGAATCAACAACTAGGCTCTCATCTTCTTAAAAGGTTCTTGCACATCAAAAGAAATCACCAACACAGTAAAAAGAAAACACACAGGGTGAGAAAAAATTTTAGCCAATTGTTTCTCACACAAATGACTTCTACCTAGAACATATAAAGGATTGAAGAAAATCAGGACTCCCAAATTCAAAGACCCATCCCCAAAATGGGCATCTGAGATGAATACACACTTCTCAAATGAAGAAACACAAATGGCCAAGAAATAAATGAAAAAATATTCAGCATCTTTGGAAATTCTAGAAATGCAAATTAAAACAACACTGAGATTCCATCTCACTCCAAAAAGAATGATATCCTCAAGAAATCAACAAACAACAATTGTTGGTGGAACTATGGGGAAAAAGGAATCCTTCACTGCTGGTGGGAGTGTAGATTGGTACAAACTACTGTGAAAATAAGTATGTAGATTCCTAAAAAAAAAGAAAAAAAGAAAAAAAAACTAGGAATAGAGGTTCCATTCCACCCAGCTATTCCCCTTCTGGATATTTTCCCAGAATTTAAAACATCATACCACCATGATACATGTGTACACATGTTTATAGCAGCACAATTTGTAATAGCTCAATATTGGAAACAATTGAGATGCCCATCAACTGAAGAATGGATAAAAAGGATGTGATATTTTTTATACAATTCAGTACTGCTCAGCTATAAGGAAAGATAAACTCAAGGCTTTTATAAGGAAATGAAGGCTGGGAATTTACCTCAGCAGCATAAGCACCTGTCTGGCAAGCATGAGGTCATAAGATCCATCCCCAGTACAAAAAAACCCCAGCAAATTGATGCAACTGGGAACAATACTCACAAGTGAAATAAATCAGGCTCACATATGTAAACATCATATTGCCTTCTTATATAAGAAACTGAAAGAGTTACATAACCTCCACAATCTACAACAGATATTGTGAAAGGGAAAGGAACTGCTCAAAAGGAAAGAACAGCTGGAATGGGGGAAAGGAGAAAAGAAGGATGGGAAAAGAAAAAAAATATATATATATATGATATCTAAGATTGTATTACTACTAATTTCTTTTACTTCACTGAAGAGAACGTCTTGTGCTTATATTGTTTGATCAATTTTGCATGCCTATATCTTGTAATCTGAGCAACTACTTTGAAGATAACAATACACAATATATCAATCATTGTTAATTTCCTATTACCTTAATATAAAATTTGGTATCTTTGCTTTTATTGTTTTTTTCTCTTTAAAATAAAAAATATGCTTTTTGTGAAAAAATTTCACTTCATCTAGATTTTTACACTGTCACTGACTGCTATTTACATATGTCAAGATATAATTAACTTATTGTTATGCACCCTTGTAAATTCTTTATAGAGGTGACATTTGCAGAAACAAGCAGTTATGAACAAAATCAATTTTTCTCACATTATTCTTACTTCTTAGAAACAGGTAATCAGGTTGACCTTTATACTCTAAATAAATTCATGGTCCCAGTAAAATCTTTCTAAGATCTATGATATGAACTTCAACTTCCTGCACATTCTTTATACTTCTTTTAAATTCTAACATATAATACATTGCCTAATTTAGTCAAAGCTAAAACCTGTCCAAAAACAACAATAAAAATAATAATAATGACCTAGATTTTTCTGAGCCTTCCTGGGTGCCAGGAAATATGTTATGTGTTTTTTATGTTTCATTCATTTAATCTTTACCAAAATCCTATGAAATAATTTGTTATGGTTGATACATTGTCTCAACTTGAGGAGGTCAGAAGTTTTACTAAGAGACTCAGTAGAGATCCAGAAACCTTACTTTGAAAATATCTTTCTCCTGTGCAAGAGGAAGGCACAGAGATTTTGCCAGTGCTATACCTGTCTTGATAGGGGTGGCCTGTGTACAATATAAGGGAAGAAAAGAGGCTTGTTCCCCCCTTTTTTGCTCTGGCTGCTGCCCTGAAGTGTTGTTCCAGTGCCAGGCCACCCTGCAGCCAGGTGTTATGGACTGAAACCTCCACAAATTGTAAGCTAAATAAACCTTTTCTTCCTTCATTTTGGGTGTTGGATGGTTTTGTCTCAGCAACGAGAGAAAAGTAACCAAGATATAGCTGCTGGTATTAACATACCAATTTACAACACTGAGAGATTATTCTAAGAAGTAGGGTGGGAGGAGCTCACTATTTCTTTCTCTTTATAGAGCCAGATTTTGTTTCAGACTGACACCACCCTTAAGCACTCCAAGACACAGAGCAGTCTATCATGTGGAGTTCAGTGTCACAAACTATATTCCATCATTCTCAAATCCCAGGGTTACAGCCCTAAAACAGCCCTAACATGACTGTGTTTGGACATAGGGACAGTAGAGAAGTAATAAAGTTAAATGAAGTCATAGCAGAAAGGCCCTAATCCAATGAGTCTGGTGGTCTTATAAAGTGACCCTCTCCAACATCTGAGGACACAAGAGAAGGGCTTCATAGAAATCTGCCCCAAAGGTACCTTGATCTTGAATTTCTAGTCCATACAGTTGTGAGAAAATGAATTTCTGATGCTTAAGCTACCAATTTTGTGGTACTCTGTTATGACAGCTGAGTAAATGAATACATAGTGTTTCCTCTCTCTCAGCATCTTGCAGACACTCTTGGACAAATCTTGAGTAGTTAACCACACTCTATTAACACAGTTACTTCTAATATAGTGACTGTAATTAATTTTCCAGGCAATGTTGTTTCAGGCCTTCTCTAATGCATTAAAATTCACTCCTCTTGCACATACTGTAAGGTTTAACACTGTGATTACTTAACACACACTAGTCCTGCCCCACATATCATCTATATAATGAAAATTAAAATGTTGTCAAACACAGCCTTCCTTTGTAGCTATAGAAATCAATTAAATGTAATATCAAGCCTTACAGTACTGGACTATTAATGTCCTGAGTACTTAATTTTGAAACTAAGGGAGTCATGAATCAAAGAGACTGTGTGAATATTAAAATCTCTGTTTTCAAGAGCTTGTTTGTATTGTTTCCTCCTATTGAATTCTAGCTTCAGAGGGTACTCGTCTATCTTCTACAGTAAGTGTTGGTCAGCTTCCTGTAAGCCAATCCATTCTAGAAAGCCTCTGGTTTCAAAAACTTATCTACCCTATCTTGCTTCTTACCAATGTTTTCTTTTTGCAAGGACAGCATAGTCTGCAGAGCAAATAGTATTGCCCATAAGTTTTGGAGTTAGATGACCTGAATATCACTCACATCTTCACCATTAAGTACAGAAGTAGAGGAGGGTCAAGCTGTTTAAAATTTGACATGCTTCAGCTTCTTCATTTGTTTAATATAATAATAATTTATTTTTTTAATTTTATTTTAGGGCCAGGGATTTAGCTCAGTGGCTTAAGCGCCTGCCTGGCAAGCATGAGGTCATGAGTTCAATCCCTGGTACCAAAAAAAAAAAAAAAAAATTTTGTTTTAAAAAGAGAAAAGCCAGAAAAGAAGAATTAAAAGCAAAAGGCATAAACAACAATGGCAAACTCAAAACAATAACAATATAAGTTTTGAAAACAGAATGAAATTTAACAATGGTTGTTGCTTCACCACTCCCCTGTCACCCCTATGTGCCCACCCTTATATAGTTCCTGCATTTTCTGCAATAAAATTGTATTTGTGCCATCAGCCTGGTCCCCAGAGTTCTTTCTCCATTGCCCTTCCTCACCAGGGCAAGCTGCCACAAAAACCAGGAACTCCGCATCAAGGAACAAGGTGAGCCTCTCAAAAATCCTTCTTGCCACTCTTGCTACTTTTGAAGGCTACTGCCACCTTGAGCTGTTGCCCCTGTGATGTTCCACTTTGCTTTGGTGTCAGAGGATTATGCACTGAAATCTCCAAAAACAATCGTGGGACACACAGCTGAGAGCTGGGGCTACTCAGGAGAGCTAGGCTCACACTTCACCTGCAGGGAACATTGCTGGGACAGGCAAATGAGAGCCAGGGCTCCTCAGGAGAGCTAGGCCCACCATTCATCCTCAGGGAACAGTGCAGGGACCAGTGGCAGACGGGCCTAAGGTGCCTGGGTCTGCCACTGCTGGGCCCAACCTTCCTCCAGAAGCATCTAGGAAGTCTTCCACAGGCATGAGCTGCCTGGGAACACATCTGCTGGACCCACCCTTCCACCAGGAAACTTGCACTGCAGTGGACTACCATACTGGCTCGATGAGATTCCCAGGAACCCCT